>NNCF01131264.1:46578-75155 GCA_002313205.1 Laupala kohalensis | reverse complement strand
GAAGAACTGAGATATTCTTCATTCGTCTCCCGGACTTCTTTGATGTTGTTTGCTTCGATTTTATGAAGTCAACAAGGTTCAGGGATTTAGCCTTCGAACCTTGCTTGGTTTTAGATTGTTTATTATTTGAAGAAATATGTGGTACACTGCTGGTCTTCGGCTTTGTATTAGATGGACGGGGTGTGGAGAGAGTCTTGGGCTTGATAGGAGTTTCTTGGATATTTCTCTTGCCGCATTTGCACTGGCATGTGCACGACGTTGTCGTAGACACGTCAGTGAAATCGGCCTGGATTGACACGTTCTTTTTGATTACAGGAGTCTTGGCTGCGGTGGAGTAACTGGTAGAAAATACAGGGTATAAAGCCCTGTATTTCTTCCGAGCTTCACCATACGGGATCTTCTCCGTAGTCTTGATCTCTTGTATCTTTTTTTCTTCGAGAAAGGCGACACACTCCCTGTTCCACACCGGGTGGCTGCCTGTGCAATGAATACACTTAGCAGGCCCCGGGCATGAGGCACCGGGTTCGTGTGCTTCCTACCCGCATTTACCGCATGTTTCACGGCCCTTACAAGATGTCGTTGTATGTTCAAACCTCTGGCACTTGAAACAGCGCAGAGGATTTGGAACAAAGGGTCGCACCGGCAGGTTAAGCCATCCAGCTTTAATATCCTTTGGTAGTTGGGGACAGTCAAAAGTCAAGACGAAGGAACTGGTCTTCTGTAGAACACCATTAACCTTCCTCATGATCTGACTGACCTCAACTTAGTGGTCAGCCTCCCATTCCGCAACTAGGTCTTCAGTTGACATATCCGTAATATCCCTGCAACGTACGACCCCCTTGCTGCGATTAAGCGCAGCATGGAGCTCGCACGACACAGGGAACTCTCTTAACATTTCACACTTTAACAGTGTTAGGGCCTGTTTGTTAGAGTTGGTTTCCAACAACATGGTACCATTCCGTAACCTTTTAATACTTTTTAATGCACCACATATTCCTTGAAGCCCTTTGTAAATGTAAAAGGGAGAAACTTCTTCCAAAGTTTCTTCCTTTCTTTTCATTATTATGAAAACATTCTTGTAAGGCATGCTCTGTACCTTATCTTTTTTGGTTTCTGAAGCGGGAGGGCTGGCAACCCTCGGCCGCTTCGAAGATCCTGAAGCGTAAGATCCTAAGACAGGAATACTTACCCTGCGGCTCGACCATTCCGCAAGGCAGGGGAATCGATGTATCTGTCATTTTGTCCCACGAGTGCGGAGAAAATAAATGTCCGGTGACGTGGATCCCCCGCATCACGTCACTAAGCCTTGCTCAACTGAGGTACGGCAGTTGCCCCAGAGGTTGATACGCTAGAGAGTGTTTGTCCTCAACACCCATTCACCTCATCGGCGCGTAACACACCTTGAGGTTGAGGTTTTTTTATAGAGTTTAATCCTTCCTCACGACCCGGCCAATGAAGGCAAGATCTCCGCCCTTCAAAACATGCAACTTTCCGCCATCGCGCCAATGGTGGTCGCTGAAGCATGTTCAAAGCTTACGGTGTCCGAGGACTGGTGGCGCAGTACCAGTCCCCAGCTCGGGGCCGTGGGTTCGCCAAGCCCATACTCACTCGAAACTGAGTTCCCTGTGGGGGAAAGAAGAAAAAAGAGAAGAAGTAGAGGAAAGAGAAGAAGAGGAAAATGAAAGATACCCTAGCTCTAATAGCGTCGGGATCGAAAGGAACAAGAGGTGACCAAGGGAGGTCAGTATAGATAAAGGAAGGAGCATGGCACAAGTAAATGGAAGCAATGCCAGACTCAGCTCGGGGCCCCGTGTTCGCCAAACACGTACTTACTAGATGTATGTCCCCTGGGGGGAGACATTACATCCGACTAGTTGTCCAAACGACTGAACCTTTAGTTCGAAATGCCAAATCATTTCATTTCTGAAAGTCCTCTTTTCATTTATTTCAGTGTTTTCCCACTCATTGTTTGGTTCAAGGGGGGATTTCAACTCACTTATGATAAATCAATTGGAATTCGTTCAAGTTGTGAAGGTACTACGAAGCAAAAAATGAACATTTCATCAGATACGTCAGTTTTCCGAATAATCATAAGACGGAAAAATAATAGAAGTCAAGCCCCCATCCAATAATAAAGCGTAAGGTTCCTTATGCGCCTAAAATTGAAGATATAGGCGAGAAAAGTATGTCGGTGCGCATATACGTTTCATAAAAGTTCATTCCGTTATCATAAGCTGACACTTCAAAAGCAATTCTGCGAAGACAGGAATCTTTCACTGATGGACACAGCCGGGTTCTCAGTCAACCAGGAAGAATGTATTATTGTCCCACAAGATGGAGATTGTAGTTTCGAAAAACTGCAGTTCTAAAACATATCACGCACATAGAGTCAATGGTTTTCTTATGTTTCTTTACACGATATGAAAGTGTTGTGTATAGTAACAGCAAAACAGTTCAAACGCAAAACCATACGCTATTCATAAAAACAAAATATTTAATACATTTTTTCCCGGGGTCCATACGGACCCCATCAATAGTCGATGCTATATTTTTAAAAAATGCAATAATTAAATATAAATTAAAAAAGGGTACTAATGTTAAGAGAGGAATAAAAAAACCAAGTCATAGCATATCAATCATTTTCCTTGATAATCCTTATGCATGTCGCGAAAGATGCTCTGGGGTCCTTATGGATCCCTGTGGTAGACGGAGGGTTAATGTTAGACATTTTAAATACATGGATTCAAAATGTTACATTGTGTACACTGCAAAGTGCTCAGTAACTAAAATACAACGTGAGTTTTTGTGTCACTCCATTCGGGTTTCTTTATTAAGTTTTCTAACTTACGTCATTTCGAGCATTATGAAGATCATGATAGATTTCAATCCCATGAAGAGAGTTCCATTTCAATTTAAAATCTTACGTTGAATAAAATTACTCTAATTCAGATTGTCATTTATAAACCTATACCTTTTCCATCTTTGCTGCCAGCCCTCGTGGCTCATACTGCAGCGTGCTCGAGCTTACGCCAAACCGCTATACTGACGGGGTCAATTTCGCTTTCACAATTTTGTACTCCTCTTCGGCCCGCCAGGCAAAGAGGCTGACATCTGATGGAGAGACTAAACTAATGTTTTACAGGCACGCTGGTTTTATCTCTCCTCTCTCTCACATACACACATCTCTGATGGAAAGTAAAGATACAGCTGTTTGGTCGTTCGGTGGTGCTGCGAGTGTCTTGTTCGTTTACGTAATGGTACGATTACGTTGGAGCGACGATCAGCGATACGAGCGGACAATAATGAACGATAAGAAAAGAGTGAAACGTGTGACGATAGGAGTCATCGACACGTCTGCGCATGCGTGGATGCTCAAAACGTATCAACCTGCTTTCAGTTGATCGTTCAATAAAACATCACTAAATTTACTTTTATTAATTTCTATAACCACATCGTCCGTTGTGATTTTAATCCATTTTTCCTCACAAGATGACTCTTGGGTGGACGCAAGATCTATCAACTGCTCAAAAACATCGCAGAACAATGTAATACAATCTCGCAGCCGCAATAATAATGGCAACCTTAGCTTCGATAAGAGAGCAGAAAACGTACCAAAGGGTTCTCTTTGCTTTTATCGTTGGTCGCAGCACTGGTGGCAGAGCCAACATAATCACCCACATTTGTCATCAGGTGAAGGTTAGCGTCGGTTATCGCTGATCGTCGCTCCAACATAATCGTACCCTCACTCGAATTAATGTAAGATAAACAAGTGACTGAGAACATGAACATACTTCCGCAATTATTTCGGAGAAGTATAAGCTCTAATATCCCAACCCTTGACGCATTTCTATGTATTTTCATCCCTATGTATTTTCGTCAAATATATGGAATACGTCCAAGAGTTAAAATCGCTGTACTTTCCATAAATTTCCGTCAATATACTTCGGACGCTCGAGACTCACCGATACTCACGGCCGGTCGTTAACTTCTCAACGCAAGAGAGCTGTCACTCTTTGAGTGTATTGCAACGGTATTCGCGCGACAATGCTGTCACCTAGCAGAAGAGTGGCACTTCCATCTGCAGAAAACCATGTTAGGCAAACACATTCGGACGCTGTCGGGTATTTCCGCCGGTAACCGCTTTTTATCATGCTAGATGGCTGTATGCTACTGTCGATTCATAGGTGGCAGGAAAGAGGGTAAACTTGCGGGGGCAATGCTGACATACAGTTTCCTGGATGTGATCGCTCTGAATCGAGGATTTAAAGGAATAGAAACTTAAAACATGTTTGTACATCATGGTTATTCACACCAACAAAACACATTTGTACAAAAACACTGAATGAAAAAATTAAAGTAAACAATAACAACAAGAAACAGACTTAAAAATCGCAACACAACTGCAACAACAACTAGGAACATTTCATCGGAACAGGGAACTAAAAGCAATGGTAGGTTAATGTACAACTGAGACTGATGTATGATTTTTATAAGATGAAATTACATCAGAGTTCGGAAGGTAACTTGCGACACATCACCGTCGCAACAAGTCTTCTTTTCACCATTTTTTTAAATTCACGACGATGTAAGTTGACGATGAGAATTGTTACTCTTCATTGTTGTAGTGCATAGTTGAATTGAAGCTGCCAATTTTCAGATTTCTAGCTATTACCATTCCACAACAGTAGAACTTGAAAGTTGGCAATTTATTTGCGTGCGCGCGCATTTCGCACAGGAGATCCTTCTTCAGAAAGCCCTGGAACCCAAACCATACAACTTCTGAAAGTGAAATTTTACACAATATCATTTGAATGATTGTACTACTTATACACAAAATTTGACGAAGATTAAAAATGGTACCTAAAAAGGCTTTGGTCCACTTGACATGGAATGACCCTTAAGCATCTATTAATGAATGTCTGTAATTTTTTTTTGATTTCCACCGAGACCATCCACATTTCACATCCATAAAGGAGGACAAACTTAATACATGTTTTAAAATTTTTGATTTTTGTGTTAATGCTAATGTTTGTTGCTTGCCAGACATTTCTTAGCTTGGAAAAGGCACCTCTAGCTTTTTGAACTCTTGCGCAAACGTCTTGAGTTGTGCCACCATATTTGGAGATACAGCTAACAAGGTAGGTAAAATATTCGACGCTTTCTATTGTTTCGCCTCCCAATGATATAGACGTTTGGCTTCTAGCTTGGACCCGCTGCTCTTTTGTTTTTCTCGTATTTATCTTTAAATTGTGTTTTGCGGACTCGATCTCTAGGGCTTCAGCTTTCTCTTGTAAATATTCCCAGGAGTGTGAAAGAAGGCATATGTCATCAACATAGTCTAAGTCCACTAGTCTATCATTTAATTTCCACACTATGCCTCTTCTTCTGTCGCTGATGTTGTTTCTCATGACCTCATCCATCACTAGTATGAAAAGAGGAGGAGATAACAAACAACCCTGCCTTACTCCATACACTGTCTCAAATGGTTCCGAAAGGGCTCCGTTGTGAAGAACTTGACATCTAAAATGTAGATAGCATGCTTGTATGAGGTTAATGATTTTAATTGGCACTCCTCTCGTCTCTAATATTCTCCAAATTCCCTCTCGTTTAACGGAGTGAAATGCCTATTCAAAATCTATACACAAGGTGTAAAGTGGAGACCTCCATTCCAGGGACTGTTCAACAATAATGCGCAGTGAACATACCTGATCTATACACGATCTATTGGCTCTAAGTCCAGCTTGTTCTTTGCGGATATTTTTATCTACAGCTGTTGACATGCGACGGAGTATTATACTACTAAAGTTCTTACTGCAACACAAAGTAGATTGATTCCATTGCAATTATCGCATACACTTAAATTTCCCTTCATACGGATTTGAATGATTATGCCCTCCAACAATTCATTAGGTAATCTCTCCTCTATCCATATATCTTGAAATAATGGATATAACATATCCACTGTAGAGGGAATGTCCGCCTTCAATATTTCTGAAGGGATCCCATCTTTCCCTGCTGCCTTTCCTTTCTTCAGTTCTTTTATGACACTTCTAATATCCCTCTTATTGGGTGCTTGCCCATCTATGTTCAGAGATTGAAAATTACCTGCCTCCTCCGGCCTATCCTCAGTTGTTTGGGTGTTACTTCGCTTTAACACTTCCATAAAGAATTCTCTCCATCTCCACAGATGACCCTCCGTTGAGAATATTTCTTTTCCGGCCTTATCCTTCACTGGCTGATTGTGGTTTCTTGAGCCTCCACTCAGCTTTCTAGCTATGTCAAATAGTTCTTATATAATCCCCATATTAGCTGCTGTTTCTGCTTTTCTTGCCATATATTTCATATAACTTCTATGATCTCTTCTATTATATTTTTTAATCTCTTTATGAAGAGAGTTATACAAATATGTTAAATTGGCAGTATTCTCTGAACTATCATTAGAGTTTATCTTCTTATTAATCATTTTCTGTTTTCTATGAGGTCCCATGTACTTTTTCGCTAACCTCGAGAAATATGTCTTTTATTTGCCTCTATTTGCTATCTATATTCTGATTTTGTTCTTCACTTTCCATCACGCAGTTTCGTTCGTATTCCACCTTTTTGGTTCTCAACTTGTTATAATTTATCTTTTTATCTCTGATTTGTGTAAATACTCCACCCTGTATTCTCTTCTCCTTTGTTCTCCTCGTTTCGTTTTCATTACTTGTACACGGTAGGAGGCGCATAATAAATGTTGGTCCGATCCCACATCAGCACTCCTTTTGTTGTATACATCTAACGAACATTTCTTAACTTGGAGCTAAAACTAATTTGGTCAATCTGGATAACAGTTTTCCCATCAGGCGAGACCCACGTTATCTTATGCGGAAATAATCATGAAATTTGTAATGTAATCATGTTTAAATTGAATTCAGGATGGAGTTGCTAATTAACCAGCATCATTCAATAAAACTAAGTGTTATGGTTTATAATGAGTGATTTTTTGGGAAATATAATGGGAAATATGTGCATGAGTAGCTTAAGGTATAACTTGATGTATTTTATATGTTGAACAATAAAACCACTTTTATCGAAGTTGCGTTTTTCTTTAAGTAAGAAAATATATGTGTATTTCACGATGATTAAATGGGCCGAATCCCGACCTTTCAAATTTTAACACAAGATAAAATGAACAGCTTCCTGACAAGTTGCTGAATTTGGAAAGGTAAGTCGAGACCATCGAGACTAACATACCGCCAACCTTTTTATTAATAATGTTACTATATATAATTATGTGGGCAGAAAGATGACGGAATATAGGGGAAAAAATAACATGATCGTTCTTTCCATCCCTATGTTTCAAAGAATTGACCACAAAAAAGTAACAATTGCTACGTACTTTTACATGGAAAGCCATGCTTGTGCTCTAACGTGTGCCCGAATTTGTCTGTAGCGCAATGGAAAATATTTAATATCATTTTCCTGCTGTCAATTATTATTTTCCATCAGACTTAGTGACACACAATGGGAAAAAATGATCACCTTGGAACAAAATTCGTGTAATATGGTGCTTTTATTATTTTTTCTAAAAGAATCATTTTGAGTGAAAGATCTGATACATTAGTCGATTCTAACTTTTATAAATTAATTTATTTGTATATCGTGATTGTAAATTATGAGTTTGATTATAAGTGATAGATTGTTTCATTGTTATAATAATAAAAAGAATTAGTCTAAAATTGTGTATGACCGAGTGGATGGCAATAAACTAATTTACTCTATTTATTTATTGAATCAGTATTTATTGAGTCAGTTTAATAATGAGTCAATATTTAATGAGTCAGCTTGCAATTGTTGATCTGTGATAATATGTGTTTATTGTCTTCACAATAAATGTAGAATATTTTTATAACGAGTTACAGTAAATATTAATAAAAGTGAAATGTGTAACTGACAAATTGTTTGATAGTTTTTTTACCTACAAGAATGTCCTTGGGTTGTTAGATCGTTTCAGACTTTGTTAGCAATCTACCGGTTTGCGATGGTAAGTATTTACCGAATTTGATGTAAATGAATAATTAAATAATAATTATTAAATACATTACTACGACGATAATACCTTTAGCATTTGCAAATTTTAAACTGTTTAATTTCTTGGAAATTTTAACTTTTTTTTGTATCTATGGATGCCTTTCCCTCCAAACTCGATGACGCTCCCTTATCCAATTTTGTAACAATACCTTCCCCTCCTTGATTCAATTCCAAAACTTAATTCGCTAACCAAACCGAATTATATGTATCATTTCAGTTTTCTGTGACACTATTTGCAAGGAAATATCCTTTGAACATTATAAAATCCAATGTAAATAATTGGAAAAAAAATAAAAATTATTTCTTAAAATACAAATTAAAACAACGCAATGAATTAGTCATAAGAAAAATATTAGGATATTTGGTGTTCTTTAAATTGACCTATCGTGGCATTATTTTTCCGTGAAACAGAAAATCTCTCATGAAGAACACCACCGGTAATCTGCCATCATATTCAAATTTCAGTGTCTTAAATAATATCTTTCCATAGTTTTTTTTAACTTGGTGAAATCTCGTACTTTACTCGTAACAAAATTTGACAAATTTTATTTTGACGATTATTTTTCTATCACACAAGGATTTTTATGAAGATAATTTTTTTAATCGGCATACGCAAAATATTAGAGAACACTGAAAATTATGCAAACCCCCAAATCATGTTGCCTTGTGTAGTAGTATGAACGAATTTTATTTTAGCATTTGCAGAAATACAGGGTGGGGCAGAGCAACTTGCGTATTTAGAAATTCAATTTAAAAAAGAAATGCAGATATATATTTAATTCTTTAAATAGCATCAAGTACAACATTTTAATTTTGTTTTCACGGTTTAAAGATGATATCAGGCATATGTCGCCCTTTATTCTCAATACACTGCGTTAATCGAACTCGAAAGTTTCGTTTAACTCTTTCCATCATTTCGACGGATATACTCGTATTGGCAACAGCTTGACAAATGTTCTTGTGAACCAGGTGAGCCCGGGTTGTAGGACAATCGTTGTAAACAAGTGACTTTAGATAGCCCCATAAATAATAGTTGCAGGGGGCTAAATCAGGCGACCGTGCTGACCAGTGCAGATCACCCCTCAACGAGATGAGGCGTCCTTGGAAGTGTTGCCGCAAAACAGTCATTGACACTCTCGCTGTGTGTGCAGTGGCACCGTCCTGCTGGAACCATACATCTCCCACATCCATCTCGTTGAGTATTGTCAGGAAAAACTCTTGAATCTTGTGGACATAACGTTCAGAAGTCACCGAAACTGCCCGTATGTTTTCTTCAATAAAATATGAACCTATTATTCCAACTCGCGATAGTGCACACCAAATAGTTACACGTTGTAAATGTAGGGGACGCTGATGAAGTTCTCTGGGGTTCTGAGGGCTCCAATAGAGCACGTTCTACTTATTTACACATCCCGAAAGATGGAAGTGAGCCTCATCACTGAAGAAAACAAGTGTGTCGTGAGGCATGCCAAGAAGCGCCTCACATGCATTTTCTCGAGCAACAAAATCGCGTGGATTAAGTTCCTGCACCACAGCCAATTTTTAGGGATGGAAGTTTAGTTCTTCATGAAGGATTCGCCTCACAGAACGAGCAGACAACCCCAAATCCGCCGCATAATTGCGGGCAGAGCGCTGCGGGGATTGCAAAACAGAACGCCTTACAATGTCAAGGTTTTGGGGAGACCTTGCAGTTTGTGGAACCCCTGGTTTATTTTTATTCACATTATCAGTTTCCCTGAAGTTGTTTACCCATGCAACAATAGACTGCCGGTCAGGAACACGACTACGGGGCATAATATTAAATGGTTACGAAATGAACGTTGAGTGGCGATGATTGAGCGACCGTTAGTAAAGTAAGCCACGACAGCAAAATCGCGCTCCACCTTCGTTTACTTTATGATGCTGACTAAACCAAGCGAAGCTACAACTTTATGCCCAGCCCTCTCGAATGTGCCTACCAACACACTCCTCGGAGCAACCGTCGCTTCAGGGCGCCAAATTCAAATAAGAAAATTGCTCAGCACCACCTGTATATCGGGTCACTTAATGAGACATCGGTCAAAATAGGATCTTCATGTTTAAAAATTAGATGATTTTTGGACATGTTTAAAAATTAGATATTTTTTGGAATAATTGAACTATCGTTTGAGATGATAAATGTAAAATTCTAGATTGTTCTGATAGTCCGTTTTACAGTTATCAATATACAAAATTTGTACATTTACTCCATTTCTTACGTGGTTTGACATCTTTAAATATCTCTTTTGAAAAGTATTTGACATAAATATGAGATTGGTGACATATTCTTTAGATTTTTTAAACTTTAATATTATGTGCAACTAAATTATGTTAAAACATAAAAATAATTTTTTTAAATATTTAAAAAACATTTCTTTTTAATATTCAAAACTGGAACTTTTAAGTTTCTTTAAAGAAATACATCGTATTCAAGAACCATTTTAATATATTGTGGCATAACAACTAAAAATGAACTAAAAACAAATATTACACCAAGAAAGGAACTTGGACGGGCGGGGTTCGTGCCCATTCACTCAAGAACAACACACACTTTTGGTATTNTGTGTGTGTGTGTATAAAATTTGAGGATAAGGAGAGTATAATATCATATTGAAATAAATATTTTTTACAGCAATACACTGTAAATTGACTGATTTTAAAGTGTTTCGATCTCTTTTTGTCAAGTTTAATTTAATTTTAATATTCATGTTACCATAAACTTGAAGGTACCGTAGGAAAAATACAATTTGTTAATTTAATATTGAATTGTAATAATTTTTCACACATTGTTTTATTCACATTCTATACACTTATTTTCAATTTCAATAAGAATCATATAATATTGTCATGACGGTACCATTCTGACCGATTTCACGTGGAATGATCCCGAAGAGGAAGGAGTTCAAATATTTTCAGTATATATCTGTCTATGGGAGTTGGATGTAACTAAAACCCTTCCACATGAATATAATCTCGGTTTTTGTAATTATGCTAAGCGTGCTACAAAGGTGCGTGAGCGCGGACGGGCGCGGATCGAGAACTGGCCGGAATGCGAAGGCCCTCCGGCTTTGATGCCCTCGTTTTTCGCGGATGTTTTGTGCGCTGCCCTCGGGCAGGCGGGCAGTTAGAGGCGCCCAGGGGAAGTGTTCTATTACGGACGCGTTGCACTCGGGGCGATATCTGCATTTGTGACGATGACTGTAGAACACTTTTGCCAGTTTTGAGCCAAATACGGTGCGGGCGAGGAGAAAAAAGGGGTGGGGAATCTCAAGGTCGCTCATAGGTGTCCGGTTCTGAGACAGTGTCACCCATAAGAATGACACGTGTGCCGGTTCTGAGTCAAGGGGTGGGGTATGTCGGTTCTGAGCCAGTAATGTCATGCCATATGCCGCTTCTTAGCCGGTTCGATCACAACGCGTTTTGCACAATCTTGCATCACAGGATGAAACAATCTCTTACGTCATAGGTTGCAAACTGCGATACAACCCGCTCTCTCGTGAAACCAGCTCGATCCTCCTGAGAGGAAAGTCAGCGGTACACTTCATTTTTGAATCGTCGAGAGCAATGGTTTTGTGAGGGAGAGACAGAGAGATGGGATATCGTCAATCCCAGAGGGAACATGGGTGGTTTGGAGATGGGTGTCAAAAAAACTTTTAAAAAGACCAGTTTTTTCTTATATCACAACGATACATGCTTTTATCTCTCAAGAAAGAAACCTTTTCCTAGCGCGCTCTATGATTTTCATATATACAAAACATTGTGTACTATGGATATGCATTGCAACTGTGGATGAGTTGTTGATATAACCCCATTTACAAGCAAGAGACGTCTGCAGAGGCACGGTCTCTGAATACCGGTACATCCTGGATTGCTTCCTATGACGTGCGATGTAAGATTGTATCATTCTAAGCTACACGATCGCGATATCCTATGACGTGTCATATTGTGATGCAAGATTGCGCTATCGTGTGATGCAAGATCGTCATCATTTGGTGCGCAATACTCGATCACGGGTTAGAACCCATACCCCTTTTGGCCCAGAACCGCCACACCTCTGATCATCCTTCTCCCCACCAGCCCCACCTGTTTCACAACCGGCACATGGCGTGAAATTACTGGTTCAAAACAGGAACACCCTTACACACCTTACACCCACCCTTTTTAGCTCAGAACCCGCAACCGTGTTTTTCTTATTGGTAACACGGGTTCAGATTCGCACACCTTGACACACCCACCTCTTTATTTTATATCCCACCATTTTCGGCTCAGATCCGGCATACGTCACCTACTGATGACGCCACAAGACTTACCCCTGCAATGACCTCCAAAAGGAGCGAGACCCTTTTGCTAGCCTGTGGCGGGGCCTTCTGCAGGCCGTCTGGTCGATCGCTGACTGGAGTTGCGGTGATGGGGGCGGCGTTGCAAGTGCCGGCGCAGGTTGTGGTGCTATCTCGCTCGTTTCATGGTGAGCGGGTTTCAGCGCGTCCGTCGAATACCGTTTCTCCACGCCGTTGACGTCGATGATGTGCATGAGCTCGTACACGCGGTGCACGATCAGTGCGGTCTTTCGGACGGTGGTTTACGGATTGCATTGATCCCGCGGTAGACGAGTGTACATGATTTCAGATCCTTGAACACAAAAGGCCGATGGTGTGCATGCCGCAATGCTTGCACCAGGCGTATTGCGCTTAAGAAGTCAAATATCTCGTCGACAAAGGCGGTCTGGCTGACGGGCGCGTCAGTCGGAGAAAAGAACAATTAATTACTCTTCAAAACATTGGCGGAACGCCAACCAAATATCTTTGCATGTCATGAGCAACATTTGATATGTTCGGCGACGCAAAACAATTGGGTAGTACAAGCCATTCATTATGTTCGAAAGTATGTGCAATCGTAAGATTTACACACTATAGTTGACAACAACGCACGCCGCTCGTCACCTATTGCGGTTTTGAATCTTTTACAGAATCTATTGAGATATGTCAAACACCTGTTGATGCACCTTATTAAGATGCATATCAATGTCATCGTCCTTCATCCTGTTCGATTCTTTGTGTGTTCTTTCGATACGACACGTAATTACTATACTTTTCGAGAAAATGATGTAGCGAATTAATTGTTAACTACAATTATAAATATTGCACGAGACTATGCGTAGTGTGTTTACCATCCACTAACACTTGTTATGCGAAGTGAAATTTATATTCATGTCTAGAATGCGACGCAGTGTAGTATCTGCGGTAAGTCATTAAAGGAAACATACGATTGTTCGAGATCACGATATTGAGACTGGAATGAATAGAGCTGCGCATAATAAATGTGAACAATTAAGTTCCTCTTTATTTATACCCATACTCATGCTAATTTTGTCATGATACAATTCTCAATTTCTTCTTTGCGTTCTAAGACGAGATCCAAAATTTAAAAATTATAAACTTCGTATTATACCACACAATCATGAACGCCTTATTTGCATTTCCATGCGAGTGGGAAAAGAGTAACTTCGTTTTCGAGGCTCGTTTTAATTTATGTCTAGCTCATTTGATGCTTTGGCGCGTACACTTCATCCAATAGATTTGTTACATGTTCGAGTGCATTTTACCCATGCTATCCACTTAGTATTAGCATGTAGGAAGAGTATATTTCCATTTGACGATGTAACACGGAAACTGTACTCTCACAAACTGCATTGGCACCATAGGTTTCGCGTTTTAGTCGTCTCTCCGGTTAACACATTAGTGATGACGACTATACGCATGCACAACAGGTTTGGAAAGCGTTAGGTCCTCGCACACTCTTCTAATGTGTTGATTTGTACATGAAAATAGATGTGCTCGTCCTTATCGACATTTTTGAATCGTTTTGCAATCTTTGTATGCGTGTGTTCATGCTCGATTCTACACATTATCTCACTACATCGTCTCTGTCGTAGGATGCTATGTTAAAAATTACAAGGGTGATGTTGGAACTGCTTACCGACGAGAACATGCTCCTCTTCTTTGAAAGAAGGATACGCGGGGATCCTGTACAAGACAGTGCGAGATATGCAAAAGCAAACTATCGCTTTATGAATTATATTTATAATCCACATGAACCCGACTATTATCAACAGTATATCGACTGTAATAATCTCTATTAACAAGCTATGTTGCAAGCTTTAACAGTAGCTGACTTTCAATGGGTTACGGACGTTGTATGCTTTTGAGTAGCGCAGGCGGTGATGGAGGATGAGGGTTATATGTTAGACGTGGATCTCGATATCCCTGAATATCGACATGACGCACGTAGCAAACTACCGCCTTGTCCTGAGACGCATATACCTCCTTATCCTGTTAATCGACAGCTGAAACTCATGACCACAATTCTTTTTAAACGAGAATACGTCATTCGCAGTACACAAAAGGCGTTAGACTTGGGCTACAAGCTTGTTCGCATTCATAAAATTCTCTCTTTTCGTCAATCGCGTTGACTTCTTCTCTATTTCGAACTCAAAATAGCGTTGCGAAAGAATGCCACATCTACTTTCGACGCGAAATTTTTTAAATTGATGGTGAATAGTATTTATGGAAAAACTTGTGGCAATGTATGCCAACATCGACCCATCTATCTCGTTAACACGTGGGAGAGACGGTGCTGTAGGCTAAAAGTCATTGCGTATCCAGCGTTTCTCTGCATTCGATCGATCGAAGGTGATCGCATGACGATCACCAAAGTTGCGAAAAACCAAAGTAAAAATTAACTTGCCTATTTACGTGGAATTTTCGAATTATGAACTCGGCAAATATCACATGGTGTATTTATTCTATTTCTTATCCAAACCACGCATGTCTGACATGAAACTCTTCTATTTAGACACACATTCGCATATTTTGTCAGCGTCACGCAATGTACATGACGTCATGAATCTTTATTCTTCGTACTACGACACGTAAACGTTTTTATTTTTGATTACATTTAACCTCCTCCCATGTAATAAAAAAGTATTGGTTCTCTTTAAAGACGGTGATATGATAATAGAATTTTTAGGTCTCCGTCCTAAAATGTATGCTAATCAGACACTCTCCCGGCTTACCTCGAGCAGAGCAAAGGTATCAAGCGGTACGTTGTCAAACACTATCGTCTTGAGTATTGTAGAGACAATTTATTTCACGATAAAACAAGGATTAATATTCAATATTGTATTAGATCAAAAGGATATACTCTTTATTCTTTGGAGCAACAGAAGCGCTATCTTATATGTTGCGATGACTAACGGCATTGGGTGGATAAGGTTAATAGTTTACCATGAGGACACTACCGCATTGCTGAGTTAGTTGAGAGCGAGCAGTCATCTTGAGCAGACATGAAAAAGCAAGTGAATCATCATGCAACAGATATGATTGATTGTATTTTAGACTTCATCTCACACGTGCACAACAACCACAACGCCATCACTGACTTTGCAATTCAGACACATTATCTTGGTGTTTAACACAAATTATAAGAGCTCCCAATACGTTCATCTCTCCAGCACACAGCAACCTTGCTAACAATTCACCAACAAGAATAAGAAGAAGAATCAATTAAAATTACAGCTTATTGTTTGAGAAAGAAAATATCTGATTGGTGCTCTAAAAAGAGTTTCATTATATTGGTTGTATTGGTTTGATCAATAATGCTATAATGCGAATAGTAATAAGATGTTTCAGTATTGAAAAATGACCAAAAAATAAATTTAATAAAGTTGCAATACGTATTTCAGTCGCTTCTTAGATCATCAAAAATGACAACTGACATTTCGACGACGATCGTCATTTGTCTGAGTGTTTGTTCTACGCAAGAAAGGTTGCCCTGCGTACCCGGTCATTGGCCCGCCCTGTTGGTGTAAGTGGGAACTAATTCTCTTCAGCTGTTTCGACGGCGGCGAACGGCGTGATAGCATACTGATTGAATGTAATACAATTGGCAATCTCAATTTTTCAGAACTGCGCAGGCGCAAGACAAACCTGTAAGCAAGAGTTGACAGCACGGTCCACGTGTATATTAATCCGTTACCTGGACGATCGTATAAAGCGTGTATGTTGGGTTTTTCGAAACATTTGGAATTATTATAAACAAAGTATCGCGTAGATTCTGCACTAGTTGAACGTGTTACCGACATACGTCAAGGAATCTGGACGCTTGACCATCCTACTGAAACCTTTCACCTCCTGAAGATGATGGACAAGACTAAAATATGATTTTTTTCTTCATTACGTACAAGCGAACGCGAAAGAAGGACCTATTCTTCTTCTTCTATTTCGGTGCTCAGTATGCCAAGAACCCTTCCGACACCCACTTCTTAGCCCCTGCAGGCATATGTTCTTCAGGGTTGTGTATAAACATAGGAGTTACACAAGAAGACCCTCCTGACCGTTATATCGTCATCTGTTGAAAAACTAAAGAATATTATTTTGAGATGAGATGGGTCAAAGACAGAATTTCGCAAACATTATCCAATACTTCCGTCGTTGGCACATCACATGTCAAAATGTATATATGCAAAAATTAAAAAAAATACAAATAATTATTTTTTATCATTTATTTTTTAATAACAATATAAAGTCCACACCCAGTTACGGCAATTTCCCCTTTTCCACTTCTACCTACTGGGGAATGACGTCAGAGGTGACGTCAATGTTAGTGGGGAACACTTTTCCTTTCCCACTTTGATCTATGTGATGGCGGAATTACGTCAGAGGGGGTGACGTCAATGGTTGATGGTGGGGACACTACTTCTTTGTATCACTGCCGCCGTGATGATGAATTAGTCGCTCTTTAGCAGCCGACGATGATGGGTCGTCGTCGTCTCCAATCACCGAAATAGCTCAGTTGGGAGAAAGTGTTAGACTAAAAATCTAAAAGTCCCCGATTATATCCCGGGTTCCCGCATTGCGAGGGCATCTTCAGAAATGATCATGTGTATGTTCGCGAACAGATACGAGCTGATAAGAGCGTATCATCTATAGTTGCATCATACCTACCTTTTTTAAGAAAAGATACTTGCAATATTGCGCCATGTTACGGAACGTTACGCAGTCTTTTGGAATGTTACGCAATAATACGCAATATTGCGTCAGGTGTCATCTTACCCATTTTACGCAAGTACTTTTTGAATTCTCCCGAAAACGTTTTAGAAACTTCTTTTTAAAAAATTTGGAACTTCCTTACAAGCACCACTGCCACACCATTCTGTGCCACCACTTGTATTACCACCTATTGTATTTCTATCACGTATTTCCGCCACTTCCTGTGCTACATTAGGCACTTTTCATACTATAACAGCAAACAGCAGTGACAGGGTTCTTTCGGTTTCGGCCATTCTGAATAATGCCTTGGAGATACTGATTGATACTTATGACAAATATTACAATTCTAATCCAAACTCTATATATGTCGGTTCACCCCCGGCCAATAACAATATCTTCTTAAGATATTCTTCGATCTATTAACACCCCAATGTACTATATGTATTAACTGTATTGTTTCCTTCCACTTGTAGCACAATCACTTATTCTATTGTTGTCAGCTGTTTCTTTCTCTTAAAATATGGTATAACTTCACTCTTTACTTCCTTGAGTAACCTACACCATCCTTGCTGAATGTATATTAGTACTTCACTTAAAACACTATCATCTTTTGTTTCTCTGGCTATTGATTTTGCATCGATGGGAAATTTTGATAATGCCTCTTGTTGAAGTTACCTATCTATAGGCATTCTTCTTAATAATAAATCTTCCATAATAATTAATCTTTCCCAAAAACGCATTTAGTTGCGATGTTCACCGGTGTGGGTAGATCTGTTATGTCTTTTCCGTTGGACTCGTCCTTGTGCGCTTAGAATATGACCCTAATAGGAAATTTCTTTAAAACATTCTCATTTTTGTAACTTGTAACGCAATCCTGCCTCTTGTAGCACTTTAAACAAACTCTTCAGAGTATTTGTGTGTTCCTTTGGTGTCTTGCCTCCCACTACGATATCATCTTCACATGCTAGCACTTGTTTCGTTAATTGTTCCAAATATCTCTGAAAGATGGCGGGGACCGATGCTATCCCAAAGAGTAATCGCTGGTACTGCTTAAGTCCTAGCTGCGTGTTAACCACCATGTTTCCTTTTGATTCTTCATCCAAGGGAATTGGCAAATATACATCTAACAAACCAGTCCTTGAGAAATATTTACTTTGCTGTAAACGTGCCATCATCTCTTCTGGTCTTGGAATAGGGTATCTGTCAACATCAATTTGTTGGTTCACGGTTACCTTAAAATCCCGACACAACCTCACCGATCCATCAAGTTTGGGTATCACAACTAGGTGTCACCAATTGACTACTTTTGATTGGTTTTAACAGTTCTTGTTTAATAAAGCGATTTTATTTCTCTTCTACTTTTTCTCGAATTGCAACCGGTACGTTTCTTGCTTTAGAGTATTTGAGGACTAAATATTGTTTTAGTTGCACATGCGCTTCAAAATCCTTGTATTTACCTAAACCGTCAGTAAACAACCCTTTATTCTCTTTGCACAGCTTAACAATTTCTTGGAATGGAATTTCTTCCGATATCATTCTAACTTCTTCCGCACTTCCATCCTCAATTTGGAACTGGAATAGATTAAAATTGTCCATTCTAAAAATATTATTGACCTCGAACAAGTTTACGACCATTAATTTATTCTTCCTCACTACTTATACTCAGCCTCCACAAACACACACACCCGTACTGGAATTTATGTTTTTTATACGCATGCAATTTATTCTGTACTCTATACGTGGTGATCCGATCTCTCTGTATGTTGCCATATTAATAAGGGATACTGTTGCTTTGGTATCCCCTATTCACTTTGTTCTTAATTTCCAACTTCACATTGATTCTTTTCGTTGTCTCTGATTGTTCAATCACCTGTACTTCTTCAGCGCTGTATCTGTCTTATTCATCCCTCCTGTCGGCGCATAATCATATACGTCGTCCTCGACCTTATGACTAAATCATGTATCTATTTAATGAATCCTGATACGACGTGTCAAAACCTTCTTTACTACAAGTGAACTTACATTCCCTGGGTAGACCCAGTAATTCTGAAGCCCATTTTGCATGAGTTTGATTCTCCTTCATTCTGCATTGAAAGAAGGTGCATCTTGCTGCTAATACATGTACTTTCTTGTCGAAATACTGGTTTAACATCTTCACTAATTCCGTGTATGTCCCGAAGAGTACTTAACCTAACAACTTCGTTAATGACCAAAATATTTCCTGATCGACCCATGTTAACAAAATCGCGTTTTTACTGCTCATCATAATCCTTGCATGCTTCAAGGTGCTGATATATTCGCAAGGCGAAATCCTTCCATGTTTCCGTGTCCTTGCTGTATTCAGGAAATGGGGGTAACGGATGTTCCCTTGTACTGTCTTGGGTCTACCTTTGTGGTTGTAACAACAGTTGAAAGATTTGATTCTGCTGCAGCAGTTGTTGCCGCTGCTGTATCGTCTTAGTTAATGCTTGTGTCTGTTTCTCCATGTTAGTTTGAAATCTCGTCGCCAATTGTTATATCCGTGGAAGGAGCGGAACGAGAAATACGACAGGTGATGAACACTAATTTATTACAAAAGCAAGCACACAATTTGCATACAAATACATAATACGCAGGCCACTAAGCTAAGCGACTACGGCCGAATTCTCCGTTATGTCCCTCACTATGAGTCCGTGGCACAAGTCACTCAATATGCCGCGGTCGCCGTCTTCCGCCGGCGTAGATGAAGCTGTCGGACCGACATGACGTGTTCTGACATTACGTCAAAACGCTCTGTATGAGCGGCTACCACAAATATATGATCCAAATAGAAAGTTTTCAGTACTCCAAAGTTCTGCTGGTACACCGCAGGAGGAGTGTCCTTTGAAAGTTGAGACAGCCGAAAGTCGATGAAGGGTCAAGGTGGGTTGAGTGTATTTCACTAGGGGTGGCATGACAATCTTTTTCTCCAGAATTATTTTAAAGCAACTGGGTGCGGCAACGAAGGTCTTATTGTCAGTTAAACAAACTTTTGAAGAATAAAATGTGTTGGCGAGTGGGGTGATTTGAAACCTCCATCAGTTTCACTCCGTGACATCCATGTACAATATCGCGTCTTCTGCTGAGGGATAGTTCCCAGCATCTATTAGTAAGCATTCTATTCGATTAGTGCGGAGGGCACCATTTGCAATGTGAACTCATGCACGATAAATACTGTTAAGAGACGTGAGTATCGATGGCGAAGCGGAGGCGTATACAATACTGCCATAATCGCTAACGATAACGATGTGCTAGAGTATGTAAGTGTGGTGTATCGTAACATTGACTGCATGGAACAAGAATCTTCAGCAATAGTTTGGAATTCAATAAGATATAGAAAAAATTAAAGTATATATGAGGTAAGCCTGCAAATTAGGACGACATTGTTTGAAGATTTAATGATAAATTAGTGGGTAACCATCACTTACGTCGAGAAGTTAGACGAATGAGACATTATACAAACACGGATTTCGAGGTAACAAATTATAGAATAACGTAGCTGCAATATTGTAGTATCATGTTTGCATAAAGAAATCCAAGCAAGATATGTGCTGTAGTACTAAATTAATTAACAAAATATAGCTTGTAGATTTCGATTAAACGGCCATACATCATATTAGGAAAGCGTCACGCAATATTCTAGTTCGGGAGATGACATATACTATATATAGTATATCACTCTCCCTATATACAGTGCACCGAGGGTTCTCTGTAGTTACGAGTACACTATAGGTATGTAGAGCAGCGCTGCCTTTTCCGTAAAAGAGATCTATGTACATGCAAATTGCAAAGTGCCCTCCATACCAAAACTTTAAAAGGTAGCTAAACCAAATTTCGAGGAATGACCGAGAGACTTACTAAGCACCTCCCTATTAATTATTGGCAGAAGGGAAAATTTCATGGCACGAAAACACATGACGAAGAAACGACCAATTAAAATAAACAACAAATAGAACAGTGAGTGAGGGTGATAGGTCCAAATTTGTGGGAAGAAGGATATATATATATATATATATATATATATATATATATATATATATATATATATATATATATAAACAGCTGAATTCTAGAACTTGGGATCTAATGGGTAAACGGATTTAAAAGCTGTAGCAGAAGATGAATAAATAACATAGATGAAGTATTCACTTAAATTGAATGAGAAAACGGAACATTTCCGTACATAGAATAACGTTGAGACAATACAACACGTGAAAGGTGAAATCAATACTCACGTGACCCAAACAGCAGGGGGTTGGACTGGGGTATTGGGAGTTAGTAAGAGAGGTGATATACTGTGCATCTTCAGAGAACCCATTACTCCTGCTGTGCTAGATAATGTTCTCAAACGGTAGGGATCACATAACTGATTAGGACAAGTGGTTACCATATGTTGATTTCTTGTAGCATCACCTCACCGTGGCATCATCATTTGCCTCACCAAGCAGGCACTCGCTCACGGTCACCTTCACAGGGGCATCCATCACTCGCCGCACCATGTTGGCACGCTGCGGGGCGCACTTATCGACTTCTACGATCAGCAGCACCAGAGTCATCTCGGCTAGTAGCTCACGCAGCATAATCAGGTCAGACATTCGCGGCATGACTACCACGCCATCCACGCAGCATATCATCCAAGCGAGCTACGCCGCGTGGCTCACTTGCTCAAGCTGAAATATCACACCTCATCCTAAAGAATCTCAGCATTGTATCACTTTTACAATCTTCATATTGTTATTAAACAGTTTTGTTGTCAAATTCAAGGTCAAAGGAGATAGAAACCATGACAGGGTTGGAATTTAAGGGAATTGTAAAACGCCTTCATCCACGGAAAAGTCCAGACTACAATATCTTGCGCCATGATGTGGTCAGAACGTTTTCCCAGAAATAAAATCGAGGATACTAGGTATTATGAACGGATGCATCACTATTGGATATTGCCCTAGAGCGTGAAATATTGCAGATATAAAATTGTTTCTCAAACTATGAAGTGATTCAAAATGTTGCAAATTGTACCGCCCAATAGCGTTATTGCCGACGTTTCGGAAGATCGTCGGTCGGTGGATTTATAATAGGATTAGTACATACATAGAAGATACAAACAGCTTTAATGATATACAATTTGGGTTTCGTGTTGGGCGAGGAACAGATGGAGCAGATGAAAAGCACCTTAAGGACACAGTGCGCCGTGATACCGAATATTGTTTCTGTATTTTCTTAGATGTTGAGAGAACCTTCGATAACGCGGATTGGAAAGTATTATTGACTGCATGTGGAACAAATGTGTACCAGATTATTTGCAGAGGTTCGTACACTCATATTTACGAGAAAGATATTACCTGCTGTGGAAAGGTGGTAAACCCCTGCAATGGAATACCACCTTAAAGTAGCACTGTCCGTGCAGGTGGAGAGGGTTTGCGTGAGTCAATGATATTGACGGTAATGCCGGCGGAAGCATGGCTACTAGCAAAGTCTTCCAATCAGGTCATGTCTCAACAGAGGCTCCAGACGAAGTATATTCCACAACGACGTTTGTTACTTAAACCATCCTTTGATCGCTACCTTACCCTAACCCAACCCTAAGGTGTCACACAATGGGAGGAATGGCATAAGAGAGATGTGTCGTAATCGGAACCCTGGGATACCTGGCGACCTCCATTGTATAATAGCGTTACCTAGGCAAGTGAGGCACTGCCTAGGTGTACACAAGACTTCCCTAGCTTCTTGTGGGAATCTTATGGATTCTGACAGCAATAGAAATTTAAATAAACCGGAGAGCCCCTCTAGGGCAACCGAGTGTGATGATAGAGAGACGTCTGAGGGAGCCTTCTCTGAGGTCCTCTCAGTGGCCGCATATACTAATTCGGTAACTTAGGTCCAGACATATTTTGTATATTATTAACGCAGTCCAGTATATTAATACTCCTGATTGGAAGACTGGTGTATCTCCCTAAAGAGAGGTGGAGCCTTGTATTCGGCCCACATATCCATACACCAGTTCTCGCTCCTATCCGCGAGCCATCCGTAAACCAAACGTTACCCCAAGCCTGGAGACTATTCCCAACGACCGTGACCCGATCTTCTCTAGTGGTGATCACCATGGAGAATTTGTAATCCAATTTTTTTCCGGACACCAACAGGTCTCCAATCATTCTTGCCAAAGGTCTTGCAACCTGGAGTCTTGTCAAAATTGATGTGTAATCTTAAAGTGAATTCTTAAAGGACAATCAACATAGGCATTATGCGTCCATGCTTGCCAGGTTTTTAATACATAAGTGCAGAGGAGGTAGCCAAAGAAGTGCTTCCATGGCACTAAGCAAAGTAGAGGCCCAGCGCCCCGGTTATTCCTTAACAAGCTAGTCTTTATATGCTGTTTAGTCAGAGAATAACCGTCCCTACCCCAGAGCAGTCCACCAGACAAGAGACGCGAAAGTGATGCTAGGTCTTTTGAGAGCAACATTGAGGCAGACCACTTTCGTTCTTAGTCCCCATTTTCTCCCAATAGTTCTACAACCGACTTACAATATTTTGCGAGCTTTCTTCACCTTATGTATAATGTGTTTTGTCCAACTGAGCTTTGCATTCAAGTTCGCCCCGAGATACCTGACCGAAATAGATCTGACTAGCCTTTCCCCTAATAAAAAGGACTCCGACAAACCATCGAGCCTTCGTCTTCTCGTGAAAACAACTATTTCCGTCTCGTAGGGTTGACTGACAAGCATGTTTCCTGGTGCCATTTCTCCATCCTACGTAAGAAACCCAGCAAGTGTTCCGTAACCATTCTGGAAAAATTGCACGGACCACCATGCTGATAACGTCAGCGTGGCCCAAGGCATAGGTTCCCCCAACATTGAGTCTAGTAAGTAGATCGTCCATGACCAGACACCACAGGCTTGGTGACATTACTCCACCCGGTGGACACTCCCTGTCTATGATAGTCCTCAACATTACTGCGTTGAGGGAAAGAACTTAGCAGACCTGCAAAGAGGCTGTAATACAATTTGATTGTGTTCAATTAACTCCTCTTTTCTCTAGACTGAGCTTTACACAGCTTAAAATGGTACGGTTGAAAACTCCTCTATATCCAATAAACTACCTTAGAGTTGCTGCAGCTAATCAACGGTGCTTACCAGCCAAGTCACAAGTTGGTGGAGAACCGATCAACGGATTTCCTTGCTGATAATCGTGCTGGAGGGGATGCAGAGGTTGATCTCTCAGCAATTTTTTCCTGAAAACCCCAGTCTCTCCAAGGTAGTCAAAAGAAAGAAAATGAGTCTGATAGTCCTTAGGTGAAACATGGTGTCTTCATACAAGATTAGGTATGAAGATCATTTTGTTCTGTCACCACAGGAAAATAACATATCCCATGTTTAAGCATGCTCTGTAAATCCTAACAATATGTGGAATGATGTCCTCCCCACCCTTCTGAAGGGTAGGAAACACTCCGTCCACTCCCGGGTTTTTGAATCGTGCAAAGGATGATATTGCCCATTTCTCTCTATTATAGGTAACGATCTCCGCCGCCTCATTCCAGCCATCCCTATCAGGAGAGAGAGACCCTACTG
The DNA here is from genome assembly GCA_002313205.1 of Laupala kohalensis. Lineage (NCBI taxonomy): Eukaryota > Metazoa > Arthropoda > Insecta > Orthoptera > Trigonidiidae > Laupala > Laupala kohalensis. The sequence goes on along the minus strand of NNCF01131264.1, from coordinate 50,437 downwards.
ATTTCACACCAATGCTAGTTGTTGCTTCAGAAACGCGAGTAAGCAGAAACACAATTAGATATTCCTCCTAAGTTGATGTAAATTCTCCGGAAGGAGCCACCAAAGTACCGAGCCTGGTGTTACTATCCTTAGCACGTAATTTACAAGGCTAGCTGCTTCATGCCGGCTCTGAATATCATCGCATAACAGCCTCCAGTATTTCCTGAAAAATTTCCTGACTTCCGTATTCCTCTGGGACTTGAAAGACTTCCCTACTTACCTGATTCCTTAGAGTCCTGTGTCTGTTCATTAGCATACGAGTTTTCCTGCTAAGGTATTCCATGTAGCTATTCCATCTATGGTCACCTTTTGACTTTACTCTCTCCACGACAGGACAGTTCATCCCATAAAAAGTAACTAGAGTCTGAGACAAGTAACTCCCAGTAGCTCTCCTTTGTTGCTATACATATACTAAATACCATTCTCCAATCCTCTCTTCAAATCCTTCCTGAACGAGACTCAGTTGATCCGTCTGGGATTTCTATGGAATTCACTCTTGAAAGAGACCCTTTAACACAATGTGTGTGTTTAAGGAGGGTTCCCGAGAAACTCTCCAGTTCATAAAATCGTCCGTGATATCCATGGAACCCAGAGTTTGGTCTAAGACGTCACTCCAGCGATACCTGATGGTCGGGATTTCTCCTATATTCATGATCTCTATATCAGATGTACACAAGTAAGCGATCAAATACTCACCTGTCGATTGGTATCTATACACCTGGTGGGCATTGGCGTCTTACAAACACTGCCAGTTTTCCAAACTCCTCCAGAGGTCAGGAGATAGAGTCACTAAGAAATTAATCTGAGAAAACAACAAGATCGTTGTCCTACTGCTCCTCTTTATATCTCACTCGCACAGCTACTAGGTAACATAGTAACAGAATCTGGTATTGCCCAAGCGTTCATACCTTTTATTTAAACACATGCACAGGGTTTGACACGTGATCCAGCACAGAACAATGCAACCCTTACATCTCAGTTCCATTATGTCCCGTGCCCTGAGTCGTGGTTTCTGTATTAAGAAAACTGAAAACTCACCTATTTACTTCTTTCCAGTATTCTAGACGCCGCAATACAATGCTGCATGTTTATTTGGATAAAATAGAGCATCTCTTACCTTACACTCCTGTCCTGTCCCTGGAAACCGCCCGGCTACCCCTCCAGTTGCGTTCGTCCTGCTCCAAATGCTCCTGGGTCCGCCGGCAGGTTGGACGATTCCATGACGACACCGTCTACACCCGAGTTTGCGCTACTTTCCCCCCCCCTCCGGATTCCAGGCTGGGTTGCGGTACAGCATCCTTTCTGGCCTTACATCCAGCATCCTCTCCAATCTCATCTCCAAGCTTACGCTCGGTCTGCGGTACGGGAACAATACAAGGTACCTCCACCGCCTTCTATGGAGGTTCCTGCTCCTTTGAGATGGTGAGCTTTGCCTCTTGCTTGCTTTCCAACAAGGTTGAGGAAGTACGGGCACAACAATAAATGTTAGTACCCACCACCCTAGCGTAATCTGGCGGGTACTTGCTCACAAGCCGGAATCCCTTTTTTTCACCTTTCTTTCCTAAACCCACCTGTTGGATATATTTCGCCCATCGTTTTGGCGCAATATTCCCCCTAGATGAACATTGCTGTCCTCTGAGCGTACTGGCACCCAAACCATGGCTCCTTTGTAGGCGAGGCGTTTGTCCTGGCTCATGACTGCAAGCCTGGCTTTCTTTTCAAGGCTTCATAGGAGGCACGGAACTGGAGAGCCAAGCTTTCGTCTCCTCGTTCGCGCACACCAGAACTGCAGCTCCTATCGTTAAGTAGCAGTCTTGGAAGTGGGGCTTGATAAACCCTTGTACAGGGAGCCCATCTATGAATTTCCTTACCTTCATCTCCACCAACTCAACCTTTTACTCGACAAGTTCGGTCTCAGGGTAGTCCTTGGGCGTAATAGCCACCCTGATCCTCTTCTTGGCTATTGTAGTCCACCATCTTCCTCTTGATGGCATTCATCACCTCAGGCGTCGTCCCCAGAGAGCAGTTTACCGCCCATATCTTCTTTCTTCTCGGACCTCCGTTCCCGTAAAGGGAGCAATACTCCCAGATCAAGAGAGAGTCCTCTCGAGGGTCCCGTGGTCCCAGGATTAGGCACCGGGGGACCCTCACCGGGAGTCGCCGCTGCCCACCTCTGCCTTTCTCCGCGCCGGAGCGGTTCCTCTTCTGCTGGTTGAGGTTGCTCACATCGACATGAGCCGCTCACCCTTGAAGAGGTTGAGTGCGTGTGGACCTCAGAGGAGGCCCCATGAGATGTCTCACCATTACTACCCACGGAAGCCCCAGAGGAGCTCTCCGTTTTTTTTAAATTTCTATTGATGCACAATCAATAAGATTCCCACAACAAGCTAGGGAAGTCTTTTGTCCACCTAGTCAGATCCCCATAAGCATAGGTTACGGTATTATACAAGGGAGGTATCCCAGGGTTCCGTTTGCGACATATCTCCCATGTGCCATGCACCTCAATGGCATGGATCGCCTTTAACCTTAGGGTCGTATTAGAACAATTTAGGGAACAAAGGATGACTTAAGAAAGAAAGGTTTTGTGGAATACATTTCATCTTAACCCATTGTTGAGATCTGTCCTGCGTGGGAGACCCTGCCGGTAGCTATGCCACCTCCGGCAGAACCCTTCCTTCCTTGACATACGCAAACCCTATCCACCCGCATAGACAGTGCAACTTTAAGGTGGAATTCCCTGGGAGGGGTACCTTCAGGTTGTCATTAGCTTCTCCACGTCAAAAAAGATGACCACATGATGTTCTCTCAAAACAAACGCTGATTAGATGGTAGATGACAAGGTTCAGTGTTAACTGTTGTTTTCTGAAACCCCATTGGATATTAGACAGGTGGTTTCGTGATTCCAGGGACCAAACAAGACGTTGATTTATTATTCTTTCTAACAATTAGCAAACGTAGCTTGTCAGAGATATCGGTTGAAATTGCGACAGATTAGAACGATCTTTTCTCTCCTTCGGAAGTGGTATAAATATGGCCTCACGCCATTGACCAAAAGTGGTATGCTAATTCCAAATACAGTAAAATAATTTGAGAAGGAATTCAATGCCTATCTCTTGAAGATGTTTTACCACAGCGTTAAATATTTGATCAGGACCAGGAACTGTATCTTTCGATGATACATGACAGATGATAGCACCATCATTGAGAAAGGAATGTGTTGAGTCCCGCTAAGGGAAGTAATGATACATTGGAGTAAACTTAACAACAAGTCTTTATTCAGTGGTAGTTACAGCGGATGATTTAGTCCGTGTAGTTACAAGGTACCAGAATCGTAGCGGAATCGTCGTCGAAAGGTTCCAGCGTCCCGTTATTCAACAATCCAAGGAGAAGAATCCGTGGTTGAATGCGGGTGGTCGTTAGCCAAAGGTTCCGTGCGTGGCGTCGTTCCGTAGATCCGAAGAGATGTCCTGGTAGAGAGCGAAGTGGGCAGCGTAGACGTGTGAAGCTAGTAGACGGCGGAGAGTAGTGTACTTCTTCTGGCTCGCTACTAATCCTCTTCGCTTTAGGGCTGCGCGGCGGCCCTTTATATACCTGCCGCCTAGGAGGAGGCGATGGCGGAGCTTCCCGCCAGTCGAGGCAGCGGTGGCGGCGGCCCTGCGCGGCGCGCTACCGCGCCAGTAGCGTGGTGGGGACAAGCGGGGCTCCTCTCTTGCCCGTTCCGTTTGCGCGCGTTTGGCGCGACGCTTGCCGGTGCGGCCCGAGCTGCCCCGATGGTGGCCGTAACCGCGGTAAATATGAACGTGGCGGTGCGCATGCCACA
>NNCF01131264.1:1679-45886 GCA_002313205.1 Laupala kohalensis | reverse complement strand
AAAGGTTCCAGCGTCCCGTTATTCAACAATCCAAGAAGAAGAATCCGTGGTTGAATGCGGGTGGTCGTTAGCCAAAGGTTCCGTGCGTGGCGTCGTTCCGTAGATCCGAAGAGATGTCCTGGTAGAGAGCGAAGTGGGCAGCGTAGACGTGCGAAGCTAGTAGACGGCGGAGAGTAGTGTACTTCTTCTGGCTCGCTCCTAATCCTCTTCGCTTTAGGGCTGCGCGGCGGCCCTTTATATACCTGCCACCTAGGAGGCGGCGATGGTGGAGCTTCCCGCCAGTCGAGGCAGCGGTGGCGGCGGCCCTGCGCGGCGCGCTACCGCACCAGTAGCGTGGTGGGGACAAGAGGGGCTCCTCTCTTGCCCGTTCCGTTTGCGCGCGTTTGGCGCGACGTTTGCCGGTGCGGCCCGAGCTGCCGCGATGGTGGCCGTAACCGCGGTAAATATGAACGTGGCGGTGCGCATGCCACAGAATGTTATATTCCTCTCCTCTGCAACTACAAAATCAAAGCAACACTTTTCCGCGCGAGCTTTTTGTTGAACAAATGATGGAGAAAACCAAGAGTTGTAAACTATTTCATAAAGTGATGCAAGTCCGTCAGTGATGATTTCAGGTGATGTTTGAACCTGTCCATTTATATTTAGATTGGGAGTCGAAAAACTACATGAGATTTAAATGGTGAGATACTTGTTAAGCCGTTCTAATGCTTTATTTCTATCGCTGACCGCCCTTGCGCAATCCGGATTTCTCCATGGAACTGGGCAATGCCTTGGATTACATGACGATTTAGGCATGGCAATATCGGTTGCTATGAGAACCGCGTTAGTGAAATGCAATGCCATAGCACCCACATCGGCAAGAGGCTCATCGCATACATTGATTTTGCGTTCATCATATCCTAGTCAATTTTCAGCTTTTTCTATCTTTTTTTTTCAATATCTACTGAGAAGGACGAAAAACAGAGGAGCAAAAAACGTTCATATACATAAGAATTGAGTAGTGGACACAGATCGTCAAGAAATGTCCAGTGAAAGAATGAGGAAAGAGAGGAACTGCAGATGGCTAAATCGAGCACCGAGAAAGATCGGGAGACAGAAGTGTGTGGAGTGGCCTATGTTAGGAGCGCTATATTTCGGCTATCTAACAGTTTTTCAATTATCTCACCCTTTGAGCAGTTGTGTGCAGAACCCCAAATCGGATTATGGGCATTGAGGTCCCCGACGATGAGAAATGGGGAAGGCAACTGGTCCATCAGATCAGCAAGGTCCTTCTTCGTGAATGTGTATAAATATTACATACGGTATCGTAAATGTAAAGGATGGTAGCCTCACCCTCAAACATACGGTCTGAAATACGCTAGTTATGGAGAATTCTTTGGTAGACTGAATCGTCTACGAGCAGAGCGACGCCATCGTGTTCACGTAGGCCGTCTTCTACCGCGCAATTACAGGTATAGCCACGCGAGAAAAAATAGTGTTTTGGTAAGAGATACGTTTCCTGAAGAAAAAATAATAGAGGCGCACTACGGGACAGTAAGAGCTCTAGGTCTTCTGAACGATCATTAATGCTATTCAATTTCCAAGAAAGAAGAGCCTTGTTTTGGTGTTTTTGGCTTTTTTTCGACGTCTGTGTTTTTCCTGTTGACGATAAAGCCAGACCCTGCAGTTGTCCCATCCTCGGGAGAGTCGCCGTGATCACTGTTGGACATAAGGCCACTATTTCTGCCCTTTGAATGTGAATTACGACGGCGACTAAGGGAAGTTGATACAACACAAGAGTCGGCGCTGCGGGACTTTGAGGAGTGTGTTCTTTGCTGAGGACAACTCCGAGGTGGACGTCGGGGTGACCCTTGATTTCTTGATGGACGTGGTAGGTGATGATGTTGAGGTCGATGTTGACGTTGAGGACCATGTTTACGTTGACTTTTTTAAATTACTTTAAATTATGTAGGTGTAATTGTTATTCACCACATAATTGCCTCTTTGAAGGCGATAAGATAGTCAATAGACGCCTGTAGTTTCTTTACTTTTTCTAAATCCTTTGCCACACATCTGTGGTTTCTTCACCTTTTCTAAATCCACCTGCCAAAAAAAGGAACCTGTAGGTGGTTTTGAAGTGTTTGCGGTTGATGCAAAAGATTTAATTATTTGGCTGGGTGTTTAATGAGATAGCGACGCGTAGCCTCAGGGAAGACACTTGATCCATAGCTCGGAATCTTTGGATCGCATTATCCATCAGCTATTTCGTGCATGTATTAGAATTGGAGGGGTGACTCTTCTTACAATTAACATAGCAGATAGGCGACGAGCAAAGTGACGACTCTTGAGATGGCTTGCCGCAATTTACACAAACATTGCATGATGATGTGTATCAATCGAATGTGTTACCGGACATGTGGCACTTGAAGCACCGCAGATGGTTTGCCACATAAAGGCCGACAGGAAGAGTATAATAACTTTAAGACATGGATTCCAGAAGTGACAGACAATCGAACGTCAGAATCAGTGTGGAGGTGGGGACGAACTTTCCACGCACCTTCTTTATTCTGTGAATGTTAACCACGCCTTCAGGTTCAAAAAACATGAAGATCTTTATCTGATTCTTGTGCAAAGTCGTCGTGGTTGGCGATACCCTTGCACAAGTTAAGGCTGGAGTGAGTGCAAACTTTGAGGTTTAGATTTAAAATTTCTTTCAGCGCCACACCTGCTTGTCTGTACGTGCCTTCAGCAGAATTTTATCATTCCTCTGGAGCACAACAGACTGAAGGTTTCCAATTTTGTCATCGATTGCTTTTTAAGACGAGCCGCGCAAACTGACTTAAATGTCTTACCTTCTCCGACGCATTTCATTAAAAGGAAGCAAGGATTTGTCGTCGTGTCGCTATCCCTGTTTAACCGACAAGTCGCCTCTTCCTAGGGGAAGAGGTGGTTATTAGCCATGCGTATGGATTTTATTTCATCCCCGTGTTCCCCACCTACCAACATGGGACACCCCACTGGGGTGCCAGGGTTGACACGGGGATATAGCGGTGACACACAGAGTACTGTAAGCAGGGGATTTACATCAACGCCGTCGACTAGCGGGAAGGACGCCCCGGCGCGCCTTCCCCCTTAACCTTGAAGACCAGTCAGAGACTAGTCCGAGTGTCTGGTCGATGGGTTAGCCCCCAACCGCCCGTGTAGAAGAGACAGGCCAAAGCAAGTGTATTGGAAGTCAAATGCAAAAAAATCCCGTAGCGTTGGATGGACAATTTAACACACCAGGACAACGGGTCGCCATGAAAAGCAAACACATGGGTGAGCGTTCAGCATGTAGAGAAAATAAAAGGAAAAACTAGAATTAAAAGAAAGGAATACTTGAGAGCCTTCTCTGTACCCCACCGTCAGGACATGGACCAACTCACTTCGACGGCACATACATACACGGGGGGCTTGATTCTCTTACGTGGCGCTTCACCTGGTGGCGGATAGGTGAACGCTCTATAGATACACAGAGCAGGAGAGAAATAAAACACCTCCCGCTGTCGAAACAGGATGAGGGTAGGAACCCTGAAGAACAAACCAACCACGAAGTAGGCCATAGAGAATGGACAGTCTCCGGTAGAGGAAGGATACCTCAGTACCGGCGTCTGCAGGGAGTGAGCAAGCGGGCTCCCAAACAGTCAACTAGCTACCGCAATGCTGAGGTGGATCACTTGCCCCTTCCGCATACTCCTCACAACTAAGGCAAAGAAAATACGAGCGTGGGAACAGCTTATCAAGAGATCAAAAGGCAGCTGACTTCTGTTGGTATTGCGATTAGACGGTTAAAAAACCTGGAGTTAAAGGAAGAACCGGTTTTAAAAACTGGAGACAGATTCCTCTAGAACCATCGCATACTGCGACAATGTCAGACGTGACAGCCGTGCAAAGAGGAAGAGCAGAATTGACAACCTGTAAGGGGGAGGCGGAGAAGGCGAATTCCTCCATAAGAGATAGTCGCAGAGAAGGAAAAGCAGCCAAAGGAACCTGAAGAATTCCCGCGAGCTTTGGAGAAGACAGGAATAGGACCATCGAAGACAGAAGAGACCAGTGGTGAAATCCAATGCACTGACTATGCGCCAAACGGACAAGGAGAAATTCTCTAATATTCTTAAGCGGGTCAAACAGAGTGTTGCCGCCGATGACACGGCAATGCGTGGACAAAATTAGGAGAACGAAAGAGAGATATGTTAATAGTACTCTCTCGGAAGAATACCGACAAGTCTCCTGTCTTGCCTAGGGCCATTGATTAACTCCTGGGAAGTGATGCAGTAGTTATCAGCAAGACACGTGAAGTAGATATCGAGATCAAAGATCTCGATGAAATAATGACCAAGGATGAGGTTCTGGAAGCGTTGCAGAAAACGGCCGGTCAGGATTTCATAATCCAGAAGGACGCAGTATGCCATCCTGCATAATGCCAGAGGGACCCAGATTGCAAAGGTTAGACTGGCAGTAACAACGGCCAATAAAGTCATAGGTCAATACGGCAAAATCAAGATTGGATTGGTTAATTGTCAAATTAGAAGATTGGAGAGACTCTTGAGGTGCTTCAAATGTTAGGATTTTGGACATTTCGCTAAAAAGGTTTAAGAGCACGTATGATTGTTCAAATCTGTTTAAAATGTGGGAAAGGTCACAAAATTGCTGAATGCGAACAAGAGGCTGAGTACGCCCTTTGCACTGGTAGAGCCAACGCAAGAGTGCACATACAGCAGGTAGCACCAATTGCCCATTATATAGGGTTGCACCTCAAGAGCTTAGAAAAATCCGAAAATGAAAATATTACAAATTAATCTCAACCATTGTCAGGCGACGCATGACCTACTTATGCAAACAGTACATGGGCTGAAACCTGACATGAACTCGGAACCGTATAAACACCTTAACTCCTCAATGTGAAAGACGGATAACAACGTGGATATTGTAATATGGTCTTGTGATTAATACCCATTCCAGAATATTGCAAACATCCTAGGAAATGGTGTTGTGAATGCTAAGATAGATGGTATTATTTTTATAGCTGTTATGCACCACCTAGTCTTAGTCTGTCTTAGAGATGCGTTTACGGATCTCCAAGACAGATTAAACAATGATGCGAAGCAACACTCACTTGTGGCAATTGTGGGGGATTTCAATGCCCGGGTAACCAACTGGGGCAGTCAGAAAACGAATGTGAAATGACAAGCGTATTGGAGTATATATCCGCATTGGATGTAATCCTACTGAATACGGGAGACGAACCGAAGTTTGCGAGGTGAGACGAGTTCAATTGTGGACCTCACTTTGTGAACATTTACCTTGCTAAGGGGAATCAGTCGTGGGGGGTGATGAACATTTACACTGCCAGTGATTATCGAGCAATATGTTGGGAAGTAGGTAACGCTCAGAAAATTGGACAACCCAAAAAACCAATGAAACAGGTTAGAAGATTAGTGCTTTTGATCCCATCCTGTATCGAAAAGTTCTTAATATCTGTCCGTTCAGAGGTGGATATGCCAAGCAGAAGGTAGACGATATTATGAGTCGTAGAAGCATGTGATGTCAGTATGCCACGGAAAGGAAGAGCAAACATCCACCTGTATACTGGTGGAATAGTGAAATTGATGCTCTCCGTAGAGAGTACATCCGGGCAAGGAGAAGAGCCCAACGAAGTCGAAAGAAGCCATCTCACGAAGAACTGGAGGGTAAGTAAAAGGAGGCGCACCGAAAGCTGGAGAAAACTAATAAGTGCAAAAAAGGGAAATGCTGGGATGATCTCCTGAATGAAGTGGAGGATGACCCGTGGGGTAGACCATATATGGTAGTCACAACAAGACTGAGAAACCAGCAAATGGCACTGCTAACAAGTCCTGAGCTCCTGATAAGATAGTAACCACATTGTTCCCTCTACGGTCGGAACTTGATTTCTCCAAAGGGAGCTACGAAATAGACGTCATCCCACCAATAACAACAGAAGAGCTGTTGGAAGCTTCCAAGAAGTTTGGAAAAACCAAGGTCCCTCTCCTGAATGAAATTCCAAATATTGCCTTTTAAGAAGCAGTTTAATACCAGAACTTTTCCTGGACGCGGATAATGCGTGTTTGCGAGAAGAGATTTTCCCAGTCCCATGGAAACAGCAGAGATTGGTGCTCCTCCCCAAAGGGAAGAAACCTCCAGACGAACCCTCATCGTATCGTCCACTTTGTAGGTCAGATACGGCAGGTAAAATTCTCGAGCGCATTATTCACGGTAGGATTGAAGCTGTAATCGAACCTAAATTGTCCGATGACCAATATGGTTTTCAAAGACGTTCCACACTAGATGCTTTACACCTAGTTGTCTCCACTGCCAGAGAAGCAGTATCTGGTAAGAGGTGGAAAGGTGGCACAAAGTATTTCCTCGTGATGACATTGGACAATAAAAATGCCTTCAATACGGCTAAGTGGGACTACATCATGGATGCCCCAATCAAGTTGAATGTACCGGGATACTTGAGAAGAATCGTGGTAAACTACTATACTGATAGTATTCTTAAGTATGATACAGAGGACGGCCCTAAGGAATACAAAATTACACAAGTTGGGTCTCCTCTTATGGAATATGTACGATGGTGTTGACGTTGGTGTTACCGAAGGGAGCCAAACTCATTGCGTTTGCAGACGATGTGGCCCTGTTGGTAGTAGCCAAATATTTGGAGGAAATATTAACATACATCACTGAGACAACGCTAGAAATGATCCGACAATAGATGGAAACTCTTGGTATGAAGTTAGCAGAACAGAAAACTGACGTTGTTTTGATCACTGGCAGAAAACAGATGGAAATAAAAATGCTCCAAGTCGGAAATCATAATATCAAACCCCAACCATCACTTCGATATCTGGGAGTGATAATTGATGCACGTCCCGGCTCATACCCAATGTTGGAGATCCGAAACAGAGAAGAGTCATCAAGAACTAGTCATCAGTGATTACATCAGTACGGTATTGCCATTTGGGCTGATGCGCTTCAGGTTCAAGAATCACGACGTAAGATGGCTTCAGCTTATATATTAAGTGTCTTAAGTGTAGCCAGTTCGTATCGCAGTTTCTTAGGACGCTGTTTGCGTAATAGCCGGGATACTACGCCATAGATGTCCTAGCTGAAGAACGAAAATTTTTAACATCCAGGCCTGGCATGCATAAATGCGTTTTCCTCACAAAAAAAACACATTTTATTATTTGTTGTATTTGTAAATGGGAAATGTAGCGTGCTATTGAAGCTTATCTACATGGAGCATTAGGAGTTAGGAGTTGGGTGGTAGGTCATTGTTAGTAGGTGGGCTTGTTAACTGGGTTTACCAACATGGCCCACATGTGGGGGTTTGTAGTAGTTAATAATAGTTACAGTTATTGATACTAGGAGCTAGATAGAGGAAAGGTTTGCTTTTCAGTAGTCACAGCTATATGAACTGGGACATTAATGTGAAAAGCTACAAATTTTTTGGCCCCATCAGGAATCAAACCCGGGATAACTTGGTGAAGAGCAAGAACGCTGCCACCTCAGCCACCAGAGGGGCATACATAATAAAATGTATACTTAATGAATTTTTTAATACATTCTGAAAATTTATTTAGTATTTGACAATCAAATAATTATTTGTTTTTGGATATTTTTGATATCCATACTCATGTACTGTTTATAATAGAAACAATACTTGCAATAATTTTTTACATTTTATTATGTTAACCAATTTAGTATCATTAAATTTAAAATTAATGATAATAGTATTATACATTAATATTTGGTACATTCATTGTGACACCTGCATGATGGACCATAGGTCCAAGTGATGTCAATCTAGGGGACCAAATTAGAATATTAAAAAAAAAAAACGAGGAATGCTATAACTTGGCGCATGTAGTACACAACTCACAATTGCTAGTGACAATTGCACAAAATGATTCTGAGCCACCTCAAACAGATCAGCTTTTAATGACAAATAAAGATGAACATGGTCTGTGAAACCATTATGTCCCAAACAGAGGGCTAAATACAGCATGCAGAAACATGTGTCAAGTCAAGTTAATGTGTCCCTGAACAGGCCCAAAGGTGCCAAGGAGTTCATGGAGGGTAGAGCTCCACAATTACTAGACCTCGGCACTAGGAGATATGGTCAGCATCTCTCTCCGACCAGTTTGACCTCAGGATATACCCTGGAACTCATTTTACAGCAGGCTGAGTAGGTCTGGGAACATCCAGACTGGATGGTGAGGTGTGATGAAAAATCCCCACCTCACCAGGGATCGAATTCTGGCCATCCAGCCAGCAACTTAGTGCTCTACCCACTGAGCCATGCTGACTCTGCAGAAACACATGTGAGTGGCTTAAATAGAGGTTTCCCAAAATAAATTGATATAGGTACACTACTGCCTGCAGATGTTGTCCAACTAAAGGTACATAGAAACTTCAACAAGAAATATAACAGTCCATATATTTACTTTGTTCAAAGAAGGGAAGCACAAAAATAAACTGTTTATAACTGTACATTCTTCAAATTTACTTGTGATAGTTTAAACTGTTTTTATAGTTATATAGTGCAAGTTATTACATTGGAAATAAATAAATAATGGTTCCCTCAATGTAATTTGCAGGTAATAGTTATTAAATAATAAATTAATAGTTTTGCTACATCCAATACTGTACATTCTTTAGAAGAATAAAAATGTACTTGGATCTTGCAAGGAAATTAATCAATACTAACTTGTATTTAATACAAAACTCAACTAGAACGAATATAATCAAATCACAATAAATTTATTATTTCATTCATATATATATAATTTTAATTTTATTTTCTGCAAGCATTCACATACATTATCTAGTTATAAAAATCTCCATTTTTTGGGTCTAATTTTCAGACCACAAGAAACAAATAAATACTCAGGTTATTNTTTTTTTTTTTTTTTTTTTTTTTTTTTTTTGTGGGGCTTTAGGGCGACAAACCTATTATTAACTTTAAAATGTGTAATTGTATTTTTGAAAGAAAATGTCTCTTGTTGGTAGTAACCAATAAGAGTATTTTAGAGATAACAGTAACAGACCAAGCTTTGAAGCCTTAATTATTATTGAAATAGATATGTCAATTTCATTCCCAACTCAATACAGAGAGTATTAGTAAGACCAAACCTCTTAAAGATATTACTCACTAGACTTTAGAATGACCAATGCAATGAATTCAAAACATCACAAAAAGAAGGTAGGTACTTGAATTCTTTTTGTTCACAGAACATATAACAGAAATTACAATTAGTTCATGGTGCAAAAGTCAACAACTATACTATCTCCCTCCAATCACATAAAATAGTCTTGGAGGGCATCAGGTAGCTATATACACCATTGCAGTCTTTCCATTTTTTGAATAACTGTAATTAACAACTATCAAGTATTTTTTTAAACATAAAAACAAAAACTAAAGTAGTACTTTTTTTTTTCATTTTCTTACTTTAAATTATCTCACAAATAACTAGAAAATATCAATATCTCTGTATAGTCGCACAGTAAACATTTTTTGAGCTAACAGTGCAAATAAAAGAACTAGTGTTGAACCTTAGAAGTCTACAATGATCTTAAACAAACAATATTCACTGTGTGCAATACAAGCTGGGTATATAAATTCTTCAATAATTTCTTGGTAACTCCTAATTTGAAGGAATGCAAGAAATTAATCAGGCACAATACAATCATTTATACAGGCAATAAGGTCATTATTCTCAAGGGCAGCAGCAACACGTTCCTTGTCAGCAAGCTGCTTGTCAATAGCTAGCTCAGAAGCATGAGTGCCTGGGTGAATACGAACAGAAACTTTAAATCTTGGAGGTAGAGACCTCAAAAGTTGAACACGTATTGATAAACCTATTAATGTGGCCATACTGCAGTGGGGTATAGTAGGAGTGAACAGAACCTTGACTTCATTGGTATTATTGTCAACCTGAGGGAAAGAAAGTCAAAGCAACATTAAATTGTATTATAAATACACATCAATATAAACATAAAAACATACACTAATATCAGATTGCTTCACAACATTCAACTCTTCCAACGTCAAAGGATGTTCAGGATCATTTATAGTTCGAATTAAATCTGACAAAGATAAAGAAATTACATACATATATAAAGTGAGTGTAATTAAAATGATATAATACAATGAAAACTTAATAATGGAGGGGTGGGAACGTTGAAAAACAATGGCCAATCGCAAAAATTGGTGAAAATAATATCCACTGAAAAATTAATAGAGATATAATTGCTATCATTAAAATAACAATTTGACTCGTTATATCTCGCAAAGGATACCAAAAACTTCTCGAGAATCAAACTCATCCCGCACATCGTTGTTTTGTTCGTCTGAAGTTATTTCCCTTTCTTCGCATTTACGATATAACTTAGGGTTAATATTTTCTAGATCGTCAAATCCCATATCTACTTCAACCTCAAAAGAAACTCGACTGTTGAGGAATGAGCTTTCGGTTTCTTCAAGACTACAGATCACTGTAATTTTTTAACACTTCAACAACTACCCAAGTAGGGTTGTGTTAAAAACTTTTGATGATGATCCGGCGTTCAGCACATGGCTGACAGCAAACGAGCTCACTATGCATATGCACCAGTCTGTGACATGCACCCTGCATGCACCACAAACTATATTAGAGATGTGACGTTCGTGAACGAACGTTTCCAAAGGAACGAGTTCGCTCCCTTGTTTGTACCACTGGGTAGGGAAGTTCTTACAGTCGTCCAGAAGCAAAGTGGCATCTTTGACAAAAGTCGTCTAGTTACCGTGCCCAAGGAATAAAAATATATCAAAAAAATCCCTATTAAATTAATGTGAACTGAAATCATTTCGTTTTATTCTTATATGGATATGGCACAAGAATATGGGTTACGAAACATCTCAAATTTCCCTCTCTTTACATAGTTCTGATATATAGTTACCTTTATTAACTATTTCTAAATTATATGTCTCATATTCTGGCATTAATATATTATATGACGCGAGATTGTGAAATTCGTAACATCTCCCCACCCCGCAATTTGCTGACAAGAGCGGGAAACATGTGAACCATGCAACGATATTGAGTGAATGATTCCAGAGAGGGAGTGAACGGTGAACGACTCGTTCCTTCTAGTGAACGAAATTTCGCATCTCGAAAGACGGCTCCTGGGCGGCTCCATACATTCGCTATTCGGCGAACCCCGAGCAACAGCGATTTGCTCGAGGTATTTCCCGAGTATTCGCCTATTGGCTAGCACACAGATCCAGACATGAGCAATTTGCAGAGCACGTGCTCGCTCTGAGAACAACGAATATTCGTGTTAATGATTAGAGGTTATGGAGAATGAATCTGAAGTAATCACACATTCTGTTGCGCACGTAGTTGTATCATGTGAAATATTAAGTAAATGCGTCTTATCTAATCTTAATTCGATCAATGAAATTAATTTTTATTCCATATGGATTTATCTATGGTAATCAGTAATCTCGAATTTAAGATCCTTATAATCATTATAGTTTTTTCTGCTCAAAAAGAATCAATATTTTATAACTATCTTAATTTGTGTCTCCACAAATTAAGAATGCGAATGTGTGGAGCCGCCTTAATGCACATGCAACTCTCACAACAGATGCGACAGATCATGGACAGATCGCTACAGATACTAGCCAATAGCAGGCCATACACGAGCAGATATTCTATAACCTGTGGTTGGCGCCGGAGGTGGACTGACAGATTCAAATAGCCAACCACGCGCCAGAGGTGGACTTAAGACTATCAAGGGAGCAGTGGAAGTGGTATATGGAGAGCTCCAAGGGCTCTAGGTAAAAAAAAAAATCAACTAAGATTTATTTAAATGCACGTAGTAAAATGAAAATGATACCTTATAGATGATTCAAATCCAATTAGAGTTGCAAGAGTAACCAAAAGTGCAACCTATGCTATTGTTGTATCAAAATAAAACTCATAGGACTGTAACACATTGTACAAGCGAAGTGGATACTCGCACAACTTGTGAAAATATCGAACGCATTGCAGACTTACTATTTCCCCAAGTTGTGTGAATAGTGATCTCTGATATTTAGGTTGATATGTATATTGGGACAAAAAAGACATTATACAAATGTCTTATTTCCTATTTTCTTTTGAAGTAAGACGTTTATAATAGATGGGTTCAAATATTACGTTTACACCGTGAAGTGCTCAGTAAGTAAAATTCCACATGAGTTTTTATGTCACTCCATACGGTTTTGTTTATCAAATTTTCGAACTTCAGTTTATTTCAATAATTAAGGTATTCGTGGCGGACTTCAATCCCATGTAGAGTGTTTCATTTGAATTTAAACTCTTACGTTAAATAACATTACCCTGATTCAGATTGTCTTCTATATGATTACAAAACTAGCACGCTGACAGGCCACCCTCGTGGCTCATGCGGTATCGCTACGGTGCCTAACGCAGAACGATACGTTCGTGAGTTCAAACTCGTCTCTGGAACCATTTTATTTACTCCTATTTTTCTTGCAAGTTTGTAGTAGACTACACAACTTGTGCACTTAGCGAGTCTGACATGGGCACACTATTTCCACGAGTTGTGTCAATTGTGAGCCCACCGTAGCGCGATTCTTTGTACGAATTGTGTCAATAGCAATATACCGTGGCACTTAATGAGATAGACGGTGGCGCGGACTAGCCACGATTAACCGCAAAAGTTGTGGCCAACGCGATTCACAATGGGCACAAGTTGTGGAAATAATGAACCCATGTCAGGTTCGCTAATCGCACAAGTTATGGGAATAGTAAGGCCATTTAGTGTTCTCGGCATTTCAACAATTTGTGCAAATATCATCAGCCTTTTTCAAAACATACGATTTAATTAATAATTATTTCTTCATTAAATATTTTAGTATTTAAAAATATTATAAATAACATAAGTAAACTAGTAGTAAAAGTTCCTTTCATCCACGCCTAAGAAGTTTTTGTTTTAACAAATATGATAATGTGTCTTGAATTAGTTTAAATAAATGCAATGGTTATATGCGTCTTATTCATTGTCTTAAGTTTCCAACTTTTTACTTTCCCATATACATAGTACATAAAAAGAATTGTAACCATGAAAAAAACATCGAAAGCGAGATTTTGGCGGAAGTATCCGTTTTGGTGATTCCTGAATCTGAAAAACTGTGTGTGTGTGTTGTTGTTTTTAAATATTTTTTTGCGTATTGTGCGTCCGTCCGTCTGTACGTCCGCAGCGATTCTCAGTAAATGGATACATACATATAAATCACATTTCGCATTTACGGTAGGGTTTACTTGTTGCCCATGCACATGCTCTATTTTTTTTACTTTAATACAAAAGGTGTGTTACATGAAGGTCAAAGTACTCTTTTTAATATTTATCAAAGACGACTCCAATATTTTGCTTCAATTTTCTGTTCGTAAAATGCAATTAGCATCTGCATCTGTATTACATCTGAATTAGCGGTATTGCGCTTGAAAGTTTGATATAGAACCAATAAAATAATTTGCCTATTGCACTTACAAATCAAGAAGCTTGAATATTATTTAGCAGAGTAAACGGAGCATGTAGATGTAGAATACACTTTTCGTAAACAGTAATGAAAAAACTGAAAGATATGATATCGGAGTACAGCAATCGCAATGCAGATACGAAAATACATCAATTTTTGTCAATAACGAAATTACATTTACGTAACACTTTTACATACTTATAAGACTGAGAAGTCGCTAAATGTTTTGAAATGACATTCTGAATGTTTATTGTACTTTCAAATTTCAAATAAAAGACGGTGTAAGAAGTTCATCTAGCGCGTAGAGTAGAGCTGTAACTAGGAAGTGACGTTCGTGAACGAACGAATCCAAAGGAACGAGTGCTTTCAGTGAGTCGATCAACCCAATCGTTCCTTTTAGTGTACGATCGTTCTTCCATCACCTAATTATTAAAATAAAGGATTAAAACTATTGACTTGTTTCAGTTATCCCAGAAAATAGTGTGATATCGTACATCGGTTCAATAATAGCCAAGTCTCTGAATTTCTAGATTGCATCAGAATAAACTAATAGTAAACACTGCAATATAATAGCAAAATATGAAAGAAAATTAACATAATAGAACATTTCTTTTTGTTTTATAATGGATATATTTTTACATGTAGTCTGATCCTTGATCTTGAGCAATGAAAAAACATTGACACATTTTGGAAAAAGATAATTTATGAAATCAATTATACTGATTTACAGTTGATACTTTTAACATTTTATTTCTCTTTTGTGTGTAGATCTTGGCCTAACTATTGATACCAATGTAATGTGGGATTCACATATAAGTAATAAACATAAAAGAGAAATATAGTTATATCATTAAGTTACACTACCAAAAAGATTTATATGAAGACCTTCACCGAAATTTTTCTGTCTTTACAACATTTCTGTCGTTACATTTTACGACTGAAGCTCTGTCGTTACGTCAAAAGCCTTATCGCTACGAAAGAACGTCATAAATTTTACGACAGACAGGACTTCTNAGAGACAGCGACGGGGCTTCTGTCGTAAAATAAACGACGTTCGGTCGTAACGATTCGGTTTCTGTCGTAACGACAGAGTTTCTATCGTAAAATGTAAGACTTTCTGTCGTAACGACAGGATTTCTGACGTAAATCTAAAATATTATGTTTTAAGAATTGAGACCAGGATACGGCAGAAATCCTGTTTGATCAGATTTACATTGGTACACTGCACATTTTACTATACACATCAATTACCTTGTACATAGGCAACACATTATTAAGTTCAAATACCTGACATATTAATGACAGAATATTGACTCGACAGAATGGTAAACTCATAATCAAACGCACTTAAGATTCATTTTGAAATTACTGCGAATATATATTTCATTAAAAAATTAAACTAGTTCTGTCAATTTGTTGTACGCAGAATACATCGATAAATCGCATAATTTGTTGAAAATCGATCGAGAATAAGCCACAATTCATGTACAGTGCGCGAGTGAAAAGATGTTTACAAACTTCATAGTGCCGGCAAATTCTTATTAAGCGTTTAATTAGGTAGAAATGCAAATCATTAACAGTGGCTTCAAAGTTATGTATTTTTCTAGCTTACAGGCCATTATTGTGCCACACATGAATTACTACCCTACTTCAGCATTTTACATTGTTGAGATACGAACATTAGTCTTATAAGTAAATTTTGAGTAATATATAAATGTTATGCTTACAAATTCAACCTGTTCAAACACCTCTCGTTTTTAAACTCATATATTTAGTTGCCCTCCATCAAGCAGGGTAACATCGTTTGAACTCGAACTTCGGTAAGCAAAGTATCGCAATATACACAAGCACCTTCATTGATCTTACATAAATATTTGTGGTTCTTATTTCCATTGAGGATGATAATATTTAACTTGCAGGGGCACCGCCTCAGTTATGTGTAGTTTTTGTACATAAGAGATTAGGAATTTCCAAAAATTAGAGAAGTGTAGAACAATACACATGCGACTCTAATAAAGCAGCTAAATAAAATTATTCTGAAGGTAAATTCTTAGAGGCGAGATTGAAGTTTTGAATTTCGCGCACTTTATACAGCGTAACCAATGAACGGCAAGGACTATAAATAATGTTCTTCGGTTCAAAAAGTAGTGTCGTTCGATGAGAAATATTACTTTTTATTTGTTGACTATACTTTACTACCTCCTAATTTATTTGAAAATTTTTCATCAGGTACTTATTTCGTAGTTGCATAGGTACTTCAACGTAGTAGTTACGGTCATAACCTCTACAAAAAATTTCTGTTTCCCGAAATCGGAGGTTAATAATATGTCATCTCCTCCATATAAGTATACCGAACTTCATATAGTTTCTCTTCTCCATATAAGTGCATTACTTTGTACGATTAGGAGAAATATAACAAATAAATCAGGGATACTTACTGGAAATCGTAATACAGTAAACCTTCGATTTTTCGACACTCCGTATACTTCGACACGGCTCGTGGCGAGGCGACATTGTTGAGTGTAAACACGCTACTAAATTTTCAAATAAATTAGGAGGTAGTAAAGTATAGTCAACAAATAAAAAGTAATATTTCTCATCGAACGACACTACTTTTTGAACCGAAGAACATTATTTATAGTCCTCTGTTGTCGTTTGTTACTTAGTGTCTCTTTTGTTCCTTTTTACTCAATGACTCAATAAACGCAAAATATGTTGTCTCGATGGATATGAAACTAAATGCACTAAAAAGAAAGGTGAAACTAAACAAAGGTGAAAGTGTAAACAAAGTGGCGATTGATCTGAATGTTGGTCGATCGACAGTGCTTGGATGGAAGAAGGCAAGGCCTGAAATCGAGTCATGGCGTGCGAAGAGATTGTGTACAGAATCCACTGGAGAAAGAAAGAGTATGAAAAGTTCGAAGCAAGAATAAGTAAGTGAAGCTCTTTATCAATGGTTTAGAGTACAATGGGAGAAAGGAACACGTATCTCGGGACCGATACTGCAAGAGAAGGTTTTCAAGTTTTATGATGAGTTAAAGAAAGAGTAAGAGTCTGGATTTACTGCGAGCTCTAGTTGGTTGGATAGGTGGAAGCAACGTTATGGAGTAAAGCAGTTCAGCATCTGTGGCGAAAAACTGTCAGTAAACCCAACTAGCGTAACTGATTTTAAGTTAAAATTTCAAGCTTCAATTGATCAAGAAAGGCTTAGTGTAGAACAGATCTATAATCCGGCGAGGTCTGAATTTCCGAATGCTACCAACCATAAGCTTGGCGCTCAAAAGAGGAAAAGCTGCTGCAGGTTATAAGAAAAGGGTTAATGTTTTAGCTTGCAGTAATGCAACGGGGAGATAAAGAAAGTGAACCGACTTCAGACCCAGAAATCGTCTGTTTTAAAATCAAAGGAAGAGCGCGACGAAGACTGAGAAAACCCTCCACAACCAAAGCTCACACATAGTGAAGGTGTGAAGTTCATCGAGGTAACCCTTCAGTACTGAGAGGAGCAGGGGACGTCTACCATGAACATTCTTTTCCTTCGACAAATCCGAGATGAAGCAGCACGAAAAAGAAATGAAAGTGAAAAACAACTTAAAATCACCAAATATTTTGCAAAGTAGAATGTAAAACTGCTTTTGTAAGTCAATAAGTACCTGTCTTTTAATTTTTGTTTTACTTTGTAGTTTACTATTTAGTTTTTAAGTATTTGGCAGTATTCATTAAGTAAATATGTTACTGCACTTTCTACTTATGTTTTCTTTTTGTTAGTACTCATTAAAATTGTGCAATTTTCATATTAAAATCGTGTTTTTAATGCTTCCTATATATAACATGCCATACGCTCTGGATAGTTCGACATTTCGACACCCTCTAAGTCCACAAAGTGTCGAACTATCGAAGTTCTACTGTACTCATATACTCGCAATCCTAGGTACTCGTAAAAGAACGAATATGTGGACAATACCATGAACAGGTCACTCGCCAATATTCACCTATGCTTGGCTTCCTTTGATGTGACCGTTACGCTGCGGTAAAGAGCGAGCACCGGTAAAGGCGGCTCCACACATTCGCTATTCGGCGAACTCCGAGCAACCCAACAGCGAATCCCAAGCATTGCTCGGGGTATTTCCTGCGTATTCGCCTATTGGCGAGCACGTCCTCGCTCTGGGAACGACGAATATTCGCGTTAGTGATTAGAGGTTATGGAGAGAGAATCTGAAGTAATCACACATTCTGTTGCGTATATAGTTGTTTCTTGTGAAATGTTATGTAAAGTAAATGGGTCTTATCTAATCTTCATTCAATCAATGAAATTAAATCATTAATGTAATTTTTTATTACGTACGGATTTGGCTGTAGTAATTGATTTTCTCTAATTTTAAAGATCTTATAATTATTGTTTTTATTAACTATAAAAGAATCAATAGTGTATAACTATCTTAATTTGTCTCCACACCATCCCACTCTATTTATTTATTCAAAAATCATTCAATCATGTATTACATTTATATGTAATATTTTTATTAATTTTTATAATAGTATTTTTTAAATAAATTTTCTCTTGCCTCACCCATGCATAGATTATTATTCGATCGTGTATAGGAAATATATGCTACTACTACTTAAAAAATAGATAATGTTAATATAGTAATACTGTGAAACTTTAGGACGCTTAATAAAACAGTAAAATAAAGTTAATGAAAATGTTTGTAGTTTAAATCGCACATCAAATAAACTTTATTTTCAAAAAGCAGTCGCAGACTGCGTATTACCACGTTAGGGATAATAAATAAGTTACTCCATCAATACTTTATTACTTCCAATTTCTCTATTTCATCACTGTTAAAAACACTTATTACTTAGTACGATAAGGAGAAAATTTACACATAATTAGTTTTTTCGGCGATTACTTACTGTAAATATCTTGGAATCATCTTCTAAATACCCGTAAAAATACTCGTATCGACTAGTATTCTCGTGCTCCTTGGTATTCGTAAAAGCACGAATATGTGGACAGAACCACGAACGTGAATATTCTAGCGAGCAACCCATCCACACTAGTCGCTATTCGACGAGCAGTTGCTCGGAGTTCGCCGAATAGCGAATGTGTGGAGCCGCCTTAACGCGACGAATAGCAAGCAACCCATCCCAACTTTTCGCAATGATGCGAGCGTTCGCTGGATTCGTCGAATGACAAATGTGTAGAGCCGCCCAGACGCCGTAAGACTGCCACACCACATAGAACTTCAAGTTACAAGATATTCCCAAGAATTTTAATCCTCCCGTGAACTTCGATGAACTAATGGAAAAAATTAATATATACCATAAATCCACCAGAAGATAGTTCCAATAGTGGAATTCCAGATATGTATGGTTGAGGACAGAAGCAATCTCTCTTAAAAGCATGCTTCTGACTGAAATGTGAAAGAATTGTGAAGATATGTGTAAAGTTTTATTTTAAAGAAAAAAGTTATTTTAAAATTATCCACATTTACAACAAATTGTAAATGGCAATAGGAAAATATCTAACCCACATATGACCACTACTCCATTTTTGAGTTTTGTTAAATAATTTTTAAAAATTCATAAACAATATTTTTGTGCACAAGGCAAATGAATAGGTTGCTGCAAGCTCAAATGTTTCTTACTTTCTAAATTCATAAAATGTCGGATAAGAATCTGTAAATATTATAGTAATTTAAACTTTTTTAAATTCTCAGCATTTGCTTTTATTAATTATAAATCTCTTGAGATAAAACAATGTTTATCTTAATATTGTTTTGTGATAGCATTGGTTTCTAGCATCAAAATATACTAGTGTTCCAATAATGGGATAAATCACTCTTACATGTAAGATTTCATAAAATATTATATATTGCTCTTTTACACTAGCTATTTTATTCTTTGTAGAAATTGTCTGCAATAGAAGTGGTGTTGATATCCACCTTCCTTGTGTGTAAAATGCTATGTCATGGTTTTTATGATTATACCCAAGGAAATCATTCATTCGTTAAGACGAATGTGAATTCGAAAGTAATTTTCCGTAGGTCTGCTCTTCTTCAGATCTGCCACACGGAAAAAAAGGTTGCAATATAACCCCTAAGACACTTCTGGGAGCATTGTTGATTCTCTTTCATTATTGGTAATGACCAAACAACATATTCACAACAACTCTAAAATACTCTGCTATCAAGTTTGCTCCCGTTACTTATTTGGGGTATTGTGATTTGAGCAATGCTGAAGGAGCACAAACAGGAAACACACCTATACTCAAAGTCACAATACTTTACCTAAAATTATTCAATATGGCTGCCTTAAACAAATTGCCAACCTCTACAAACGAAGCGAAAATTTCAAGGAAAGCGTGGTCACAACGAATTTAAGTAATATCCAAATAAATATTAATAGTAGTCACAAAAGCAACTATTTGCTGTGAAGAAATACAATTAATAACATAACAAACAAAGACACAAAGTATTCGTTCCACACCCCCAATGCAGAAAGAACAGAACAGTGCCACTAAAGGAAGTGAATTGATTGTTGTCAGAGGTTGGTCATGAATTCAATTTCAAATATCTTGCCAACTGAACCCGCATCATTACTCTTATGGACGATGGCAAAGTACAAGCGCTGGCTGCATTGAGCACAGGTTCTATACCAACATTAAGCCAGTTGGACTGACAATAAATAAATCATGGTCAAGAGAGCTGTTACAAACTGCGTATGACCACACTGAGGACAAAGTAATTTACTCTAACACAAAATAAACTAATGAACACAGTGCATTTCCATTCATGTTTCTTTCTCTTAAGCTGAATTTCTCGAAGCAAAGTAGGATGACTTTTACAATAGGTTTTGTAGGACATGTGATGGATATTAACTAACTACTTTTAATAAAAAAATTACCATATCATCTCATCTACTAATACATAAACAAACATCAATTATGCATATAGAGCTTATATGTATGCACTTCTCAACTATTATTCAACAAAGAACATTACCATTCACTGAAATACACTAAATAGCCCTATTATTTGATGCTCCCAGTTGTACTCATAGAACCTTATGTTGTATTAAACAGCATTTACACCCTGCCATATCGAACCTTACCACTTCAAAGTCAATTTTGAATATATGGAAAGTAATTCATTACTAAAATAATTTTTTATGGATTTATTGATGTCTCATTAGTAATATGTAAAAGTAAAAAACAATTTAAAATCAAAAAAAAAAAAAAAAAAGAAAAAAAAAGTTCGGTATATACAGGTGAAAGGAGAAACAAGGGAAAGAAAGGATACAGACAACTTTTAGAAATAGACATTAATTACTGATACACATATTAAGACAACATGCTTTATTTGTAAATAAGCAATGCATACACTTCACCTGGAAGGGCATTCGAACTAAATTAAACAGTCCCAGGATGAATGCAGCTAGTATAATACAAAGAAAATCAGAAGTCCAGACTCAACTTTTCTCTTCATATACTCTAGGAGATACGAAAATTATCCATAACCTACTATATAATCCAAAGGCCCATTTATAAGTTTATTACAATTTAAAACATGATTAACTATAGTGCTTTGTTGGACAAAAAACTAACAATGACCATACTTTGAAGAAGACAAGAAATGCTTCACACATTGTGTGCTAAATGAATAGCTATCAACAAGATTTATAAAACATTTAACAGCTGAAAAATATAAGAACACACAATTTTTTTAAAGTTCATGAGTAACTAAATCCTAGATACAAAATAAAGATAGCTGACGAAGGTTTAATAATTATTCAATCAAGAAAAACAATTACTCTGTGAAATGCACAAAAGTTTAAAATGAAATTTGAACTGCCGTATGAATTGACTTGGGTAGCTCAGGAGTTCATAAAGGAATTTCAAATATATGATGAAAAATGTCTGCATATAAAATAGATTCCTCCAAAACAGAGAAATGCAACTGAAAAAATGACACAGCATTATTAAACAAGGCAAAATTTACATTCAGTAGTAACTTGAAATGATGCTATGAAATCTGAGGGAACACTATCTCTTTAAAAGACAAGTAAACAAATTTGTAGGCTTTGATAGTTTATGCCTTAAACAGTATTGTAAACATGTTCTAATAAAAACAATTCTTTCACTATTGTTTCACACAAAAATTACTTCTCACAGGAACATAGAAGAAATTGAGATAATTTTCTTGAAACATGTTTTGAAGTTAATTAATGAAAATGGCACGTCACAAGTTAAGCTATAAATTATGCACATATATTTCTGTTATTTATTCCAATTCTGTTTTGTTGAGTGTTTTGAATGTTCTCTCACTGACCATTTACTCAGAAATAAGTTTTTCTTTACACACTTGCAACTGAGAATATGATTTCTCAATAGATTAATATAGGGTAAATTTCATTGATAGAATTCAAAACACACACACTGCAGCCGATATGGTAAAGGTAGAAAACAAATTCACTTTACTTTTTTGCTTAGTGATGCTTAACTTGCTCCCATCGATCATCTTCACTACTTCCTCCTCCTGGTTTCTGAAGAGGTAAATGACCTATCAACAAAGGATGAGTCTTTAATTTCTATCATTATAATCATCCTTCAATATCTGGTAAGATGAATTTAACTTTACAATCCTCTACAATATCTGCAGCCCATTTTCATCATGATACAAAACTTTCACAACTCATTGAACAGAACACTGGAACATTATTATTAAGCAGTAGGTCACATTCGAAGGGTGAGGATTTCTGAACTTCAGTCAACTTCACTTAAAAATATCCACACGATGCATCTACAGTGGAATATATTTATAAGAGACCGGATTTACAAAGACAATTTAATTTTGTTTGAATTAAATTATTCAACAAATAAATCTACTTAATCCACTTTTGACGATGTTAAATTTTGAATAGATCTCTTATAAAGTAAATTCACTCTTCTAGTTAGTTCTTACCACCATCACGGTTATCCCTTGCAGGTTCTCCTCGGTTTCGTTCATCATTTCGACGGCGTTCGTCCGTTCCCCTGCGAAGAGGGGGAACGTCACGATCATTACCTCCACGGGGTTCTATTTCTTTGGAACGCCATGCCCCTCCTCCTCCACTACTTCCCATACTACGATCATCCCTTCCACCACGAGTCATAGGATCATCCATTCCTCGACGAGTTATTGGGTCATCCATGATCCTTCTAGATGGGCCGTCTTCCATTCTTCTAGACATAAGCTCGTCTCTGCCACCTCTTGCAAGAGGAGCACGCCTATCTTTCTCATCCATTCTGAAAAAATAACAATACCCATTACACAAACACAAAATTGTATTCTCAAGTATAAAAGCAAAAGTTAGTAACAAGCATAAAAATTAAAATAAACATAATACTTGTTATATTGATGACTTAACAAAATAATTTTTTATTTCTCTTGAAGCAAACACTGGGCAAGAGCTTCTTAATTCCCAAGTTCAATGCAAATACTTACTTCAATGCAAATATACTTTGGGGACTTACACAAGATTCACTACAATACACTATCATATGATTTTAGAAGTGAAGTGTAAAGATTTTCTAGAATACATTGTTTGAAAATTACAACAAAAATAAAATAACTTCAAAAATTCACACACCCAATACCCACCAGAGGACCAGATGGCAGTATAGAAGTATGGGAGAATGAACTCCTGAAAGATGTTCCTACAAGAAAACAGAAGTGATCTATCTAACTTAAAATATATTAATTGTTCACAGTAAGCCTTCTTTAATAAATTTGCTCCCAGACGGATTCATTTTTGTCATTTGGTGAAAATAAGAAAGAAAGAAAGAAAGAACAAATGTGAGACCATATTCTGTGGACTCATAGACTTATGGACATGAGTGAAATAATAACCTATCTGAAGAAATACATGAAACATGATTTATTAAATTTAATAAATATATCTTATGAATTGAGATTTTTGCAACATACATACAAAAGTTGCTGACAAATGGAATGCGAAGAAATAAGTGAAATACATTATTTTTACACACATGCAACCTCATCCACCAGAAGCTATTTGTATGAAAAAGTAAATTGTTCTCTTTGCGTAAAGCGCACGTGTCTAAAATGGCATTGTCTCTGACTACCCCGAATCGAGTCATTGAAATCGCATAGCGGGTTAAATATTGCTTCAAAGCGCCGGACAATACTGTCGTTTTTGTCCTTTAAGACGAAAGTTGTCCCTACCCCATTCATTTCATAACAGAAAAATGTTTGTTTTTTCTTTTACTTGTGTTCCCTTGTCCTGCTTTTCATTAGTCTCTCTTCATAGCTTCAGCAATACCCCGAGAAGCAGTAAAATTGGAAGAAAACAAGTATTAGAAAATAAATATTCAAAAGAATGATGATAAAAGGAAAAAGAGGTGTATGTGGGGTACTGTAACAAACACAAGTGTAAGCAGCATTGGGAAAATGGTTATGAACTCTAGCCAGAACTGTGAAGCAGAGCGCTTGCTGTACAGCTGATCTCATCACAGCCTGCCATGGGTACTCACTGAGAGGTGAAATAGTGCAGCCCTTGGTCCTAGTTTCATAGGCCCAAAGGTTAAGAACACAGTTCATAAAAGATAACTTACTAGCATCACTGAAACACTCACCTGCCTATACGATGATCATCATCATCCGAAGGTTTTACACGCCAACTACCCCCACCCTTAATATTGCAAAGAAAGATCACGGATTAAAATACACTTCAAAATAATTTCATTTTTACTTCCATAATACAAAACTGAACAGAACTTACTGAGCCACGGTCCAAGGGTTGACCTCTTTCATAACGACCTCTTTCAAATCCTCCGCGGCCACCTCGTTCCATTCCACCACGGTCAAAACCACTACGATCTCTATCCCTTTCGGAGTCTTTATCACGATCAACGCGATCACGATCCATCTCTCTTTCTCTATCTCTTTCACGTTCTGAATTCTGTCTCCAAGGATCAGCTTTAGATTCAGCTTCTCGTCCTCTTCCTATAAATTTCATTATTTGTAATTACAAAAGATTGTTAATGTTTTGATGGCACATTCTACTTTCACCTTTACAGGATAAATTACCTGTCCCTCTGCGCCAGTCACCCATGTCACGATGCAAAGTATCCCTCTCTCGTTCTTTATCCTTGTCTTCTTCTCGCTCACGAAACTGAGTAGGTGGAGGGGGAGCTCCCACTCTTCTCCAACTAGATGTACCACCCACACCCATCAATCGTTCCGGGTTTTTCTGCCTTTCTTCTGCTTCTAATTCACGCTGACGTTGTTTCTCAGCTTGCAAGTCAAGAAGTTCTTTCTTTTTCCTATAAGTATACATTCAATTACAACTCCTATACAGGAACAAATTCCAATTTACAAGCAATCCCAAACTATTTTCCACCAAGGAATCTCCTTGTGGTGCAGAAAAAAGCACAAAACTACAACATTGTAGTACTGAAAAAACAATTTTTGTTACCTATATTCTTCCTGTTCCTGTAGCTGCCTTCTCTTTCTCTCTGCTTCCTCCTCCTCAGCTCTACGACGAGCTTCTTCTTCAATTCTTCTCTGTTCTTCTTCTGCTTTGCGCCTTTTTTCCTCCTCCCTTTCCTTTATCCATTTTTGACGACGTTCTTCCTTGCGTTGTTGTTTACGTTCAGCAAGGCGAATTTTTCTCTCCTCATCCATTTTTCTTTCAAACTCTTTTAATTTATCCTATGATTTAAATTGAAGAAATAAATTGACTAAAAAACATCAAATATGCTTAAGAAATTGTATTATTATGTATCACAAAGTCAAGGAACATTGTTAATAAATATTTTATGTGAGAAGATCGAAAAGATGAAGTTCTAAATTAAAAGACAAACAAACTAAGTTTGCAGTAACTGATTATCACTAAATTTAACAAATAGCTTCAAGCAACTTACTAAGTAATGCGTTCTACGCTCAGATTTTAATTTCTCCAAAAATGCTTCCTTATCCCCTTGCATACGTTTAAGACGTTCCCGGTGCTGCACAGCTAACTCTCTCTCTTCAATTAATTGCTGTATACGTTCTTTCTCTTGTTGTTCCCAGAACTGGCGATCTTGAACCTGTTTCTCTTCAAATGCTTTCTGGAGAAGAGGGATTTCTTCAATACGTTTTGCACGCTCAAAATAATCCACCTTCTTTTCTTGTGACTTCAATTTCTGCAGTAATTCCCGCCTTTCTTTCTGTAACTCTTCAACCTCCTTTGCAGCTATCTGCTCTGCATCCAATTTCTTGATATCCTTAAAATGTAGAACGTTAAAATGCAGCTTTCAACAACTTACATTTAAGAAACTTGTCTGTCCGGGACAAACCACGTCTTAGTAGATACAACTACCAACGTTTCGGCCATCATGCTGTGACCTTCTTCAGGGCAATGCAAGAGTAGTACAGGCCAAAGATGCTGTCGTACTCTGCGAGGTCGAATGAGTCATATGTTGGTTATATAGGTTTGGTTGGGGGGCATCATCCTGATTGGCCGAGCACGGCAGCCAATCAGCGCGGGCGGCACCTGGGGGAGGGGACTGGAGTTGGGCACTAACTCCTCCTGAGTGTTCCACCATGCTCGGGCGCCAAGTGCAGAGTGATCCCACCCCCGCCCCATCCGGTCCCACTCCAGCCCGTGCTGATTGGTCGCCGCGCTCCCCAACTGAACCTATATAACCGATGCGTGGCTCATTAGACCTCGCAAAGTATGACAGCGATTTAGATCTGTACGACTCTGACATTGCCCTGAAGAAGGCCACAGGATGATGGCTGAAATGTTAGTTGTATTTACTAAGATGCGGTTTGTTCCGGACAGACAAGTTCATACTGACTCCGGCCGCAGAAGCCTACATTTATAACTTATATTTAACTTTATAGAAGAAAGGAAAAGGTTATTTCATTGATGTTCATGTACTGAACTATTTAAATACTAGTTATTTTCATATTTAATTAACAGAATTAAGGATTTAAGTAACATGTATAAATAAAATTTAAAAGAAAACATACTTCTTCATCCAATTTCCTAAGAATTTTCTGACCATGAGAAGTTTGTGAGATTTGTTGCATTTTTTCTTTAAGGTGTCGGTCCCGTATTTGTTGAATTTCATTTTCATGGCGCTTGCGTTCTCGTTCCTCACGCTCTTGCTCAAGACGTTTCTGTTCTGCCAACTGCTGCTGTCTTTGCAATTCTTCCAAACGACGAGCTTCCTCTTCCTCCTAAGTTGCAGAAGAGAGCTCATTATATTAAAGAATAAATTAACAAAATATCAAAGAAAATAATTAACATTACCCTGGCAATGTTTATTCTTTCTAAATGTTCTTTGCGATCTTCTATAATCTTATGCCTGGCAAGTATACGCTGATGTTCCCTGGTCTTTGTTTCATTGTAATGTTGAACCATTTGAATACGCAACTTTTCTCGTTCAACCTTTGAAACAATTAAAATTAAGAAATAGATAAAACTCACAGAGTAAGTATTCCTATAACTATATAGAGCAAGTCTTCCATGTACCTTCTTTTTGTGCGGATTGATAACATTCAAAGCTCTGTGCAACACAGTCGCCATATTTACAAGTTGATTTCTCACTTGCTCACTGGGCATACTTTGTAAAGTTGGACCTTCCGGAATATCTTCTCGTTGTGATTCAGAGAGATCCATACCGAAATGAATACATCTCTTTCCATGGTCAATACGTATCTGAATTTAATGTTTTATGATCAATTATTCAGAGCACAAGACATTCAAATTGCACCTATGTATAATCTCAACAAATCTCGTTACTTAGTTTACATACGTTGGAAGATTTGAGAGTTGTTTTAAAACAGATTTTCTTACCTGCATATCATTGTGTCTAACACAATCAACAAGTAGTCGTTCCAGGTGAAATGGTGTCGTAAATTTTGCCAATTCTAGCAAGCGTTGAAATTCAACAGTTTGATAAACCTGTGATACCTGGCGAATCAAGCGGACTAATGTTACATCTTGTAGAGCATTCACATACTGTAAGAGGGGAGAATTATCTTCTTTTTGTATATCTTCAATAACTGAATGAACTCTTGAGCACAACAAAAGAGGATGGAATTCCACTTCGAGCCATTTATATAAATCTTGGAGATGAGGTGTAGCTAAATTGACAACATTGGTTCGTACCTAAACAGAGATAGAAATTAAAATAACAAGAGATCTTTTCCTTTAAAAATCTAAAAAGGTTAAAACATCATACAAGATCTTTTAAAAGATAAGCTCGACTGGGTGGTTGTGGTAAACCCAGTAAAACTGCCAATCTCTGAGCTTTCTCCAAGGGGCTTTTGTCAGTCTCTATAAAACGGTCGAACTCGGGATGAGCTGAAGGTAGAGGAATGGAGAGCGTAGCCAAAAGAACTCTGCATGCCATCCTACAAGAAAAAAACTTTCATTAACGAAGTTTGTCAAATCTCAGAAGACATGAAGCAATACAAATATTTCACTTCTATAATCATTACATTAGAAATCTTCTTGGTCTTGTTTCCAATGTAAGTATCCTTTCATTCATTTTCTGTTTTTTTAGGCAAGTAGTCATTGGACCTGGGTGAAAATGGGTATCCCTGAATAATCCTGGGCAAGAGGTGGTTGAGGAGGAATATTTGGATAGTTAATTTAGAGTTGTGAGAACGACAAGTGAGATATGGTTAGGTAAGCATTGAACTATCAGACAAACTTCCAAGCTGCAACTGGTTTACTAAGTGGTTTAGACTAAAACTTAACATTTCACACCCAGAAAAAAAATCTGAGTTAAAATTACAAATCTTTAGCTCTTCAAACAATGGTTTAAATTGTGAGCTTTCCATGAATTCTCCTTGGTAGTGCCACCTTGAAAGTCTCCATGAATTCAGTGACATGAACAATAACCCAATACCCTCTAGTTTAATTTGGGGTCATGAAAGTATTAAGAAGAATGGCCAATTCTTGCCATGCATATAAATTATTTTGAAAATAGCAGTCTTGCACACTATAATAATTTACAGTCTTGCATAAGAATTTTGATACAACTATCCTCCCCTAAGGAAGAGTGATAAGTTATTTTTCTAGCCCCCCCCGGAATCCCCTTTGAAGCTAATGAACTACTTTAATACCCTTTAGCTAATCAAATTTCAAAAATTTTCAAGTATATTCTGAAAACTGCACATCAAATGTTTATTTTTGAAAAATTCCTCCAAAAATTCTTGAAGTGGCTTAAAAATTACAAGTCCACCCAAAAAATTTAGTGATATGAACTATGAAACTATCCCCCTCCCTAATTGGGCACCACTGCTAACTCCACAGCATAAAACGTAGTACAGCTTCAACATAGTGAGCGGTACCCTAAAACCCCACACAAAACAAAACAAAATCTCCTTTTGCATTATAAGTTTAACTAGATTATTAAAGTTAAAACTAAAATAACTCAAACTTTGTGAAGAAAGAAATAAAGACTCGAGCAAAAATAAGAAATCAAGTCAAAACGCATTAATTCAATAATGTTTCAAGGAAAACCCGGATGGAATCACAGGAATAAATATTGAGTCACACATGTATTTGTACAAGTTTCTTAAAAACATAAAAAACACCCAAACATTCTAGAAACACAGTGAAAACTCTTATTCAGTGTTTATTTTCATTAAGACATTAAAGAGTCCTCCTTGTTCAGAAACTTCACTATTCTGCAGTACAGAAAATATTTGCTTTAGAGCCTTAAATCTAGCTTTTTTAACTACAAAAAATTAAAAACCTTCAAAGGAAAAATTAATACAAAAAAGAAGGTGCGGAGGGAATGGTCTACTGACCGTTGCAAATCTTCTGGAGTCATGTTTTTCTTCATGTCCTTAGATAACTGAAATAATTTGAAGTGAGCTGCTGCATGAAATAGATAATTTCCTGCTTTCCAAAACACCATAGCCAGTTTTTGGTAATAGTTAGCCATAGTTTTAGGCACAGGGGATTTCTTTGATAGGTTCATCAATCCATGGATATCTTCAATAGCTTTATAAGCTTCCTGAAAGACAGAAAAAAAATTTACCACTCAATGATTTAAAATTACAAAATTTTATCTACGGTTTCTTGAAGATACAACAAGTAAATGTTAGCACAAAAGGGAAAAGATGCTTGTATATGCCTACACTTTTAGAGTTGAATAATACACTATAATTAGGTACATAAATCCCTACTGATACATAAATGCGTAGAGCAAAAGTGTCTGTTACCTGATAACAATTACACAACAGATCAGATGAAACCACAGAACAGATCATAGGAGATAGTTTATACATCGAGGTTGATCTTAGGCTAATTTTTATTTTTTTAATGTGTGATAAGAAAGATAGAAATGGTTTTTGACTCGAATGGAAATGAATCGGGGAAAAAAGATATTTGTTTACGCTGCCTAAACAGTTAAAGATAGGTGACAACTATGAATGGCAATATTTTTCACCTCAAAGAGTTCAGCAAAAAAGTTTGAGACAGCATGTCTATCTACAAAAATTAACCTAAATTATCGATAAAAATAGAAGTGTTAAAATACTGAAATTTAAGAAAGAAAAAATCATTCATAATAAAATATAATGGATGATTTGTTTTGTGTATTTAAAAAAGATAGAAAAAGTCTTTAAATCGTAAAGTTTTGAAGAATAGTTAAGATATTACAAGAATTGTAATGAAATAGTGGAGCGGTGTCATGCCTCAGAAGCGAAAATTCGACTGCACCAGTTCCCACAAGATGGTGCGGTGAATATAGTCAAGTTGTGTATTATATTTTTATTATTATGAATTTGAAAAATTAGGAAGTTGTACAGGTTTTTAAAAATAAGGAAAAGTATTTGATCTTACAGTACAAGATAGATTTGATTTTTTCCCAAGTAAAAGAAGATAAGACCAAGAAAAATCCTGAGCAATGCCGAGTAATCAGCTAGTATCAAATAAAGAGAAAAGAATTATTCAGTAATATGGGAAAAGCAAATATATTTAATATAAAATCTTAATTTCTGTTTTACAAAATAGAAAATTTATTCTTCACCTCTCTCATAATGTAACATATTTCATCTTTTCTAAAAGAACTCTTTTACTTGATAAATATAACTTACTCAGAAATACTTGTAAACAACATCATTAAGAACAGGATAATGATACTTTGCAAGAAATTATTTAAGTAAGAATTAATTTTTAATTAATAATCAATTGTTTATCTTCTTGACATTTAAACATAATATTTTTAATAGGGTACTTGAAATGAACCAAAAGTGGAAAGTTACATTCCCCTTCAAGTGTCAGTGAAGTATTAAACATTCAAGCCCGTAAATTTAAAACATGAGCAGACGCATTTCCAGTTAAACTCTGAATAATATCACATACAGCTCTACTAATAATTCTATGACATTATTAGAAGAGTCTTTCACATAAAAATATTTCAAGTGCAAGTAAACGATAAAGAAAAAAAATGGATGTGACATTACACAATAGATATAGCAAAAGAATATGTAAGCAATGTGCAGAGGAAACATTTGAAAGACGTTACCTGGTTTCAAAAAGGTAAAATCAAAACAAACATCACAGAATAGTGTTTCAGCAATTAAAAAAAGGGAAAAAACTGACTTGAATGATGAACTCTTCAATATTCACATTCCAAGGAAGTTGCTGAAATGTAATTTAACAAGTTGCCACTGAAAAATATTTCAGGCAATACTCCTTTTTACATCTCATAGCTCCTCCAATTAAAATTCTGATTGAATTTCTAATTACCAGATTATAGTTAGATCCATATTATTAGAAGTTTTGTAATTTAAATACTAAGTAAATGATGATTTACTTTCTATTACTCATTGAGCGAATGCTAACATTCTACTTTATTATATTACTTTTTTATTTGTAGGTGGCATTATAGTGTATTGTGAAGATGTAGTTCTGTTTCCTCAATACAAATATAACTAGAGAGCATGCGTGACATATTCAATCTTCCCCAACATTTTTAGTTGAATCTTGATAAACAAAATAATAGATGAAAATTTTTCTTTTTATTGTATGTTCACAGAGATGTAACCACATGGACTACAACAGTTTTTCTTGGAAAGATGCAGAGTGAAATAAAACAATTTCAAAAGAAGAAATAAGTGAATTTTTATTAATGAATTAAAGTTTTAAATTTCTGCAATTTTAATAAAATTCTGTGTGAAAACATTTAAACCAAGTGAGATAAGTAACATCATACTAATTAAATACAATAACATTTATAAAGGTGTTTGTATGGGCAAATTATTACATTTTCTCCTCCTGCATAAATGTGTAGCATTACAACAGATATTTACAAAAAATCCAGACTTCACTACAAGCAATATCAAGAGAACTACAATTAATGCTACACACCAAACCTTCATGAACTCCAGGAATGAGACAAAGCTTTATCTGCTTCACAATGATCTATACAACTTTCAGACTTGGAGCTGTATTTACAATAAATTTCATTTCCAGTTTCTCCTTCAGTAAATCTTAACAAACACGAAAGTTAAAAGTCTCAAGAGATCCCATACTGGTAATAAAAAATATTCATAAGAAGAAACTTCAAAAATAATGTTGAATCTTAACTGACTATTAACATTGAAGTTACGTAAATACAAACTCCATTAAAATATTTGATTCAATTTATCAAAATTATACATGTTTTATGAAATTTAGATGTTTAAGGAATAGAATAACAACTAATACATCTAACTAAAACATCAGCTTACAGCAAATAAATGATATTGGGACAAATAGACTCCAACGTAGTCTACTAATCAGAAATCACAAATGAAATTTTATCTAAAAAATAACATGAAATAAAAATATTAACAAATCCCAAAAATTAAAAGGATCATGGTTCATAGTTACCTGCCATAATTCCATATGAATTGCAGAATCAAGTTGGACTAATCTAGTATCCAGATTTAACTGTTGAGTCTCTGGCTTATGAATACTGACATTAACAGTCTGTGCTGGGAGTTTGCTGATATCCTCCAAATGCTTACGTAATTTATCACACAGCTTACGGAACTCTGTTTTTCGATTGTAATTTAGACAGAATGTAAATGCCTGCAAACATACATTTTACCAATATGAATAACTAAGAAGTCAGTACCACTCTATGTTAATAAATATACAATGAAGTTACCATTCTAGCAATATCATGATACAAAGATTCAACATGAGCATTTGTTCGCAACAATTCTAGGCACTGACAATAGGACTCCCATAAAAATTTCACCCAAGGAGTCAATATGGTTCTGTCACTACGATCTTGGGCATCTTCTCCACTGACAGCGCTAAAAACAAAAACAAAATGAGAGTAACTAAAAAAAACAGGAATGTAATTTTGAGCAAATAATAATTGATTTATTATTATTTCTTATACGTAGGAAACTACAAGTTTTCAATATAGACTAAGCCTTTAAAAATATAGAAGTATATGCAATGTCAAACAACAAACCTCAAAAGAATGCTCTCAGGGGTAGCAAGCATATCCAAATCATCAATATCAATAACTGCTTGCTGAGATTGTTCCCTAGCAGATTCTGTTCTATCTTCAGCCAATTTCAAATAGAATCTTATTACTTTTTCCAAGGACAAAACATTTACCTATAACAAAATTACAAGAAAATATTGGGAAAATACAAAATTTTAAGAGTGGTTAAATACTACACACAAGATCCAGAGAACTAAGAGAACATATAGCAGACACACATGAGTAACTAATAGTATTCCGTGTAAAACAGGTGAGACATGTATTATTTAATAGACATTTCTTAAGATAAAATATTTATTTTTTTGTACACACTTTAATGTCATCCCAAGAGGTTTCATATAGCACCTTAGACCAGTGACAATAAAATAGAAAAAACTATTTAACGCCTGTAATGGGGATAACAAACTTGCAATATCTGCAGTATCTTGGTTGTTGCTACATCAATTGTCGAACAGCCAATGTTTCAACTAATGATGCGGCAACAACACGTAAGCAAAGATACTGTTGACAATGAAGATGTCTATGACAGCTTGCAACATCTGTGTTAAACACGCACCTAGTATTTAAAAAACTGAAAAGTAGATAACTTTGAATTAATACTTTTATAACATTTTATAAAAAAAATTCTGTATCAAGAACAGGCTAAAAATTTTAAAAAATTTCGTCCTCAAAAGAGTTTGCACATACCAGTTGTAACAGAATACTAATGTATTCATAGTTTGACTATATTTTCATATTACCGACAAAATAAACTAAAAAATGATGTTTTAGGGGAAGAATCTACAAACCAAATTTAAAAAATAACTCAAAAAATCATAATTCCTTGAATTTAATATATATACATATATATCATTTGAAATTTTGACATTTGATGACATCAAGTTGACAATTTGATGGAATGACTTCATTTAGACCCTTTTAAATGCCTTCATTTACATTTCTAAAAACTGAAAGAGTACATCCGACTTAATAGCAACAAGCACAGTACATACAAAAAATAAGAAAGCTGATATACTGAAGATTTTTCTAGAAATTACTATTAAAAATAACTTACCGTTTGAAACATATTTCGGTATTGAAATAGACCTTCCTTTGCTATATGAGATTTCTTGAGCTCTACACATAGTTCTAGATACTTGAACATTATGGGTTCCAAAACATTCTCGCTCCAATTGTATGCCCATTTTTTATTTCGGAAAACTTCATACAGGGTGTCAAGGGCACGGGCAGGTTTCCCAACCTCAATAAATTCTAAAATACACAAAACAGCACATAATAATCGATGATGGACATATTGTCAAGTCATGAGGTATTGTGGGTGGATTAACCCTCTTCATACTATACAGAGAGAACAGACAGCAATAAACACTAGTAAATGCAATCAAGAAAATATAAGATCGCAAAAATATATAAGGAAATGTGAACACTGATTTGCAAGACAGAATACTTAACAGTGAAACGCGGCAGCATGGGTATAACGTAACAGATGCTTCTAACACGAGGCAAAATATTAACTTACCATTAGCCCGTTTTAGGGAGTTTTCAGGACGTTGACTGTACCGAGCCATTGTTATTGTTTTCAACGCCTAATTTTCATTAGTATTAAAACCAAAGTTTAGCAAATAAACATACAACCTTCACTTGCTCTCCAGAAAGCAGAAGAATCCTACAAAGACCACGCAATACTAATCGGTACGGGATGGGCGGCAGAGAGTGCGGTCAAGGAACAAACATTTTATTCTGTAGTCGTCAAAGAGTACCCGAACCACCAAACCTTCAAAGACTGTCCGAGTACTGATAATAACTGCAAGAGCGCTCTTATTTGTACTAGGAGAGTATAGTACCTAAAAGTAGAGGAACAACGACCAGTCTGTTGACCAGTTGACACTTCTCATTGGTGCCGCCATTTTGCGCCTTTCGTCTCGCGCCACTTTCAAATTTCAAGCTCTTGAGGCAAAGTCACCTAGACTACAGATCCTTACGATTCGCGTATTCTGTCTCACAACGCGTTAAGACTTTATGTGCATAGCAACATCATTGAATACATGACAAATTTTGTTTATCATTCAGCAGACGTATAATATATCTCTAATATCATAACCACCGTGAAAATTAATCCTTCTAAAATACTTCTAAATACGAATATATTGTTGTTTAGATAAAACTATATTGTTTTGAACCTACTACTCGTATTACATTTTAATGTGAAGACTGTTTATCCTTTTTTATAATACCTAATATTTTTTCTAGTTCATTTACTTAAAAATTAGTAGTACTAAATAAGAATTGATAAGTTATAAATTAGAAAAAAATGTCCTTAGTTCAGTTCCTTAATTGTCAAATGTGATAAAGAGGAATGGTTTTTGCCGCTCGAATTTGATAAATGTGACGCTCCTTATTCATCAACGCAAGATAATACATGGATAATATTTACCAACACAGTTTTTCAACCACCCCTTACGAGGAATCTCCGTAACATTTCTCAATTGGCGGATTTTGCATTGCAATGGTACTTTTCATTATGAATGATTCAAATACAAAAATTAAAATTTAATGCATCGATCAACAAGTGAATTATTATTGCTGATGTAATGTGCTGGATTTTTAATTAGTGTTTAATACATAATGTGAATTGATTTCCATATAAAATATGATTATTTATTATATCTCCTCCACTATTATTATTATTATTATATTTATTTATCTAAATAACATCATTAAATCGCAACTGCATAAATAAGCATACTCTCATTGAAATATATTTTATATTGTGCTTCCATGACAATTACTCATTCTAATTTTGAATTCCCGGGTATCGCTAAGTCATGCCGACATCGTACGCATTCCCTTGTTCGGTGCGGTTACATTACAGCGTTGCAATGTAGTGTGAACGTGCTTTTAGGCACAAAATGGCGATCGGCGTTACTCTCCTTATAGGTACTCTGCTAGGAGAGGAGCGACAGATTAGAACTCTAAAGAGATACAGATCATATTTGGTGCAGATGGATCACTCGGAGCAGCGCTCCACTAGCAAGGAGCCGAACTAACCAGCCCCCACCACCCGTTCAACTGGTTGCTCGCGCAGTGAGTGATGACGTTGGCGGCAAGCTCATGGTATTCATGTGGCGACTGCAACTAATTGAAGCTACTCGAGCTCTGCTTGGTGTTGATTTGTGTGATTTAGTTCGAATCACGCATTTAGAATAACTGGTTCGAAGTTCTGGTCCTCCCCCGTGGCGCGCAGGGGTAACCATTGGGCTTATGGGAATAAGCTATATGTACCTTCTGTAATCTGTGTAAGGAGATAGGTATGCACAAGCGCCATGTTTGATTTCAGCAAAGGGCATAGTACATAGCCACTGTATATAAACACATGCTACATCGAAGAAAAATATTTTCAAAACAAATAATTGATTAAGAATAAATAGATTGGTTTTTCCATGTTGTGCTACTACACATTCAATAATTGCATCGTTCAGGTTCTAGTAGTCAACCTTCATTAAGGTAAAAAATATTTTAAATAACTAATTCTAAAGTGCTCTTAAGAATATATAAGAAAATATAACCTCTTATATTTTCTCATCATGAAATAATATCAATCATCATTTAGTGATTATTGTGTGATTACGTTATTGGAGCAATTAACAATAGCTGTGAATTTAATAATCTACTTACTTCTTCATTGTTGATTATTTTCTTGTTGTGTTGACAGGCTATGATCACTTTTAACGTGTGTCACACATTAAAAACTTGAGATGTTAAATTTTTAATTTATTACATATAAGATACTACATATCAATTGAAAATTGTTTTAAAAGAAATATTTTCATTATAAATGTCAACTGCTTACAACGATTTAAAATAACCTTGATAGTTCACACAATCTTTTTCTTGCACTTGTTTTAAATGTAGAAAAATGAATATTCAATGATTTAATTTTAGTTGTAAATTCACTATTTAATACGGCTCTCAAGTTGGTATCATATGAAAAGACACTTAATAAATAAAACAAAATTATAAACAACAATAAACAGGATGTTAATGTGTGCATTCCATGTACTGTATCTAGGAAGTGAGATCAAACACGGTACTTGCACATACACCCCTTTATAGAGCCTGAGCCAGCGTAGTCAGTATTCTACCATTTTCTGTTAGAGAAGCGCGGAAATTGCGAATTGTAATGAGTAGTTGCATCTGAACCAAAAAATTAATCATAATTAAATAAGGGAAAAATAAATTATTTATATATTAACTCACAACTTACAGTGTACCTACTCGTGGAGGAGTGTTTGTAACGTCAACAGTCAGGTAAAATTGCGACGGACTCAAACCCGGGACCTCCTGCTCTGGCCGCAGGTTCGTCGGATCAGGTCGGGTGGAAGATACGTACGGTCTTGGGAGTCGAGGTGGGTGGTGCAGTGGATAGCACACCTGCGGCCAGAGCAGGATTCCCGGGTTCGAGTCCCGGTCCGTCGCAATTTTCACATGGCTATTGGTGTTGTAAATTATTTATAGTTGTAATTATATTCTGCTAATTGTAAAATTAAATATACAAGGGGTCATGGGGTCGGGAAAGGCAGCACCTATACGCGAGGAAGACACTGGTCCTCACCACCAAGGATGAGCTGAGGAGGCAGTCAAGATCTTTACCTATGACGCTACATTTAAGATCGTCCGTGCGTGAAGAGCCACATCCTACACGAGGTGACCCTGTTAACGCAGAACACAACACATATAAAGGAGACAACCTTGAAAAAAATCCCCGTCTGAGGTCTGAGCATCCGTGTCCATGGATAGCATTTAAAGATGCGGTGGAGGGTAAGCAATCATTAAGGTATGTTCTGCTAGATATGACGCACCTTGTTTGAAAGAAACCTTATCTTCGCATACGGAACTCTGTGGAGATCGACGGATGTTTTCCCCAGCCACTCGTGGGAGGTACCATGAAGAGAAGAAACGTGACAAATTCCTCCCGTATCGATTACTTAGGGGATAAGGTAGAAAAGAGCCAAGTTTTGTTGACACCCAAGGATGATCCTAACTTATAAGACATTGCGAGCAATAGCTCATTTCAATCACAGATTTGAATGTTTTTCGCAGATACTAGTGTAGGTAACATATCAATTGCTGAAAGAACGCATTAAATGAATAATTCATGTGCAGCTACTTAACCATAAAATCATTAGACTAAAAAAACAACAGAAAAGAAATGCATAAACCAAGCATTGACATTGCAGCTGCTTGGAATGACATTCCCACTGCTGATCAATATACAAGGAACTCACTTGAGAGAAAAAAAATAATAACCGGCCTCTACATCATTGAAACCGTGCAAGAAGAAATAATAATAATAATTGGGTCTAAGAAGGTAGAAGTGGCAGCATCTTTCATTATAGCAGATTAGACCCATTGACACTGGTCCTCACTGCAACATATGCTACAGTTTGAGACCGCGGTAGTTTTAAGACCACGGGATCTATTAGTTTATAGATAACCCACAGACAGCGCTACCTGCAGCAAGTGGTGTCGGCGCCGTGCTACACCCGCGAGCACCAATGTGAAACGGGCTGCGGCTACGAGCGTTGGGAAAGCGGTCCCTTATAAGTGGCGCCGCTCGCAGCGGGAAGGCTGATAACGACCGAGGCGCTTCAGTGACGGACCGTCCATCTCAACCAGATCACGACGCAACTTACGTCACGACGCAACCGACGGAACTTCGACTCGGCACTACTACGGCAATTGTAAACTGAATGTATGGAACTTCGACCATCGGTTAACATATTCTGGAATTTGTATGTGAATGGCTATTGGAAAATTAAAGTTTTGTTATTAACGAGTGGTAATTATTAACGACATAACACTCACCACCCCCAGGGGCAAGTGCAGCGCAATACAAATGCTAGGAGTCAATTAGCCTCACCTTGTCCAGAACCGTCCATGCATGGTGAACAATCACATCGTGTCTGAATGTCCTCCTGCGGTGGACCGTGGGAGGTGAATAACGACATCTCGTCCGAGGTAGCACTGAAAACAGTGAATCAAGAGCAGTGAAGCTCGAAAATAAGTCCGCAATCTGAAGGCAAGGTCACACTATCCTGAGCAGGTGATTGGCGGAGGGTAAGATGTAAAAATTTGTGAACTGCAAGGAGAGGCGACACTTACTTTCAAGTAGCCTTACTCCCGCACATGGGGCTCTGCAAGAGTCAACTTTGAACACCCTAGCAACTCGTGGGAACGCGATGAGAAAATTACCTAGAAAGTTGCAGAACTCCCGTAACGTCCATTCAAGGATACTCCTAGGACGAGTCAGACTTCAGCGGTGACCCAGGTTGAGTCCGACTGCAATAACACAACTGGGAACAATAGATTACCATCCCCAGCATCATGTGATACGCAAGTACCTTTTGCTACAGCGACCGCGCTGGCTGGAAGACATCGACAGCGCATGAAATGGACACCACTTATGAACATTGATCTTAATGCGCACCTGCTACGAAGTAACAAACCTTGAGGAAGACAATCTACAGGCGAAAAGTGCGTTCACACTTTATACTCGGAGGCAAACACTTCCGAGGCAGTTGGGGCTATAATTGTAATTTTCAATTCTAATTTAAAACCTCTGCAGATCAAAAATTGCTGTTATTAACTCAAAG
This sequence comes from Laupala kohalensis, assembly GCA_002313205.1. Taxonomy (NCBI): domain Eukaryota; kingdom Metazoa; phylum Arthropoda; class Insecta; order Orthoptera; family Trigonidiidae; genus Laupala; species Laupala kohalensis. Next base: position 6,150 of record NNCF01131264.1, on the reverse strand, counting down.
CAACGTGCCTAATCGAACTGGAACAAGAAGAAGTTTATCTCGCCTCGACTTACTTTAAGTATGAGGACGATACAACTACTCATTTAAGAAGATTTACTAGACAGTTTTCAAAAGACAAACCAACAATCATAGGAGGTGACTTCAATGCTCGCTCTCCAATATCTGACAGTGACGGATAAGAATGAAGAGCAACTGGAATAATTTCTATTGCAGCACGACCTATACGTGGCAAACGATATGAACTCCCCATTTACCTTCTCTTATAATCAAAAGGAGTCCTGGATAGATCTACCTTTGACGACAGGTGACGCGACATCATTCACTAACTGAAAAATAGTTAAGGACTTACTCAAAGCGACGATAAGGGAATATTATTCAAATTAAATAGATCAAATGACAACCAAAACTTGAAAAAGAAAGACACTATAATATCTACCCAGCAGATTGGGAGAGATTCCAGAAAGGCCTCACAGAAATGCACATAGATTGGTCAATGGATCCCGAAGAAGCAGCCAATCAGCTACCAACCACGATGGTCAAGGTGACAGACATAGCCATCAGTAGATGCAAAAAAACCAACTCCCCGGTGGACACCATATTTGGAAATTCTCGAGTAGAATTACAAATTCTCAAAAGAAGAATCAAGCCAGCTCACATACAAATAAAAATATCCAACAATATAGAACTATGGTGAGTCTCCGTACAGACTCTTAAGTTGGCCGATTGTTGAAGCCTGCGCGGTCATCACAAGGGGGAGTATTTGGAGGGTGGTCGGGATTCCTGGCCATGAGTCAATCAAACGCAGTCTGTGTATAAGCTGTTTTACTCACACTCAGAGAAGGAGAATGCGTGGCTGGTCAGAGAGCGAGAGAGCTGAACCCCCGTAGATGCGATCATCCCCGACTGTTGGTGTGCGGCTGTCAGTCCTCCAGGTTCGGCGGTTGAAAATAAAGATGAAAAAATTTTGAAAATAAAGATGAAAAAAGAGTTTAAGGAAGGAATCACGGGAAGTTTAAGGAAGGTATATCGGGAAAGCAAAGGAGACTAAAATGAAGATAATTTGGTGATAGAAAGAAAATTACACAAAGAAATTTTAGAAAGTGGAAGAATATATGGGGAATAACGAAGTAATAGACTGCATGATGATGCATATCTATTGAGGTGTTTTAAAAGTTACAGATTTGGACATAATGCGACAGCATGTAAAGAGAAAAAGGAAAATTGTGGGTTTTATGCTCAGGAGGGGCATAGCCATCAGGACAAGCCGTGAGAAAATGTATTAATTGTGACAGAATAAAGGTGGATAGGTGCCATTGAGTCTTAGACAATGTATGTTGGGAGTATCAAGTTGCAAAAAGGATATAAAACAAATTATAAATTGTAGTTATTAAAATAATACAACAAAATTTGCAAAGGGTACACTGGATTTCAGAAATGGGTAAGTTCATGAGAAATAATTGGTATGCTGATGGATGTATTAAAGAACAGCTTAATTATAATGTATGTACCCAGTTCCTTTCGAGTTATACATTACAATGAATCAGTTTTGTATAGAAATGTTACGGAAGCGAATTTCACGCAAATAACGGATCAAACAGGGATAAACTATGAGGTAATTTTATGCAAACGACATGACATAAATTTAATTATTGTAAACATGTACTGTCAAATAAGTAATGATATCATAAAACATAATACATCTCAAGAAAAAACTAATTGAGTATCGAACCAAATTTATAATTTTATATTTTGATTCTAATGCACAGTCAAAATTGGGGGATGAGAAAGCTAATAAATGAGACAACCTACTAGAAAATGTGATTTTGGAGGTACAATTAATTTAATACAATGAGTATGGAGAAAATACATTTATAGGGAAGAATGGCTCGTCAGTAATTGACTTAACATTAGTTAATTTTGATACAGGGAAAAGCAGTATAACTAATTAATCTAAATTGTGTAAATGGAATACAGATAAATTGGAAGAAACGTGAAGAGCAAGTGGTAAATTTTCATAAGAAATCAGAAGCGCGAGAATGACGCTATAATATTCAAAGGTTTGCCAAGAATACAAGTAAAAATAGGAATTAAAAGAACAAAGAAGAGAAACTGGGATAAATTTGTAGATTCAGCCATGCAATGGTCATGTTGGAACATGCCTTTTAAATTAGGGACAAATAAAATTAAGCAAAAAGAAATCTGGCATGGTTTGGGAAACGGTGAAGAGAATGAAACGACTTGGGATGGGAAGGACAAAAACTACTAGAATAAATATTTCAGCAGAAACAAAACAAATTTTGCTAAGAGAATAAATTAAGGAAAGTATTTACGAACATGATATGGAATGACAAATACGAATTACAGAAAAGGAGTTAGAAACGATAATATAGAAATTAAAATGTAAAAAAAAAGTGAAGTAACGTTTGATAAAGTAACGCGTGATATTATAAAGAATTTGTACCCGGAAATCAAACAGAAATTACATAGGATCATTAAAGCATGTGTGCAGAGTCAATACTTTCCTAGATAATGGAAAATAGTAAGCATCCTGGAGGTTCAAAGGGAAATGCGGTAGTCAAATCTGCTAAAACAATATTAATATTCTACATCTTTGACTCCCGTAGTATCCGTTTCGATTTGACAACGCTGAGCAGTGATTCGACTTGTTAGTGTCTCGTGTGTCAACTTTCGTCGCGAAGTAAAATTTTTTGTCTAAAACGTCTTTACAAATAAATATATAAATTCTACGACTATTAATTATTTATTTCATTAGAAACATGTAAATATTTTTTAAAAAATTCTTAATATCAATCCTTCTTTATAAGTTAGAATGTCTCATTGCTTCAAAATCGATTCATTGCGGTTCCTGCTGTCCTCTTATTTTTCAAACAAGCGAGCCTCGTGAACGTGTTCACGCGCGACGTTGCCTGATCTAACTGGTGATGTTTGAGACCATGGAAGTTTGTATTTCTTCGACATAAATTTATCAATATTTCAATTAATAACCCACCTCAGTCCATTTTTTTACATTTATTAATGATTCAAACCTTTTCCTACAACTTAAGTTAATTTTACTCACTTCTCACAGTTAACTATTTTGCTTTAATCAAAAATATTCGGAACGTTATCAAGTCTCCATAAGAGGCCATGTTAATTGAACCGAAAACTGAAATATTTGTTTTGTGATTACTCGCTTCAAAGTTCATGAATCACTCTGAAAAATCGTAATAACATTCAGGAGATCAAAATGAATTGGTGCACCGAATTTCACTGAATTCTCAGAGTTAATTCTTCTTCCGATAAATTGTTCTTTAATCCAAACAATCCTAAATCCCCGGGCCACTAAATCCTGTATACCGATAGCACTTATTCCAAAGCTTGGCATTCCAAGTACATAGGTCTCTATACGTTTGTATGAATTTATTGAAGAAAGTGAAGGACTTCAAGACAGACTTGATTTTCGTCGTGGTAGGGGTATATTTATGGCCCAGGAAAGATTATTGAGAGACATTGTTGAACGGAGAACTAGGCATTGCAATACAATATTAAAGACATCGAAAGTGCATTCAATAATGCAGGCTTCGTGCTTTATTCATTAAAAAATAAAAACATTCCTCAATACTAGAAAGATATAAATAAATCTTATTTAAAAGACACACATGATTCTAAAATTAAAAGGAAATAAGACTATCAGAGAGGCTTATAGTGACTGCCTTCAGGGTTCTGCTTCAAGACAACGTATTTAGAATCTTCTAACGGAAAATATACTAAAAGAGAGCTAACACAAATAACATAAAATATGGTACATACGCCGATAGTATTACTTAAACAAAAGAAGAAGCGAGTAAGTCAATATTGGAGACATCATGCAACATTGTTTTGAAGGATATGAAGCAAATAACACAAAAGTATGGACTACGTATATCAGTGCCTTAATACAAAAGTCATGTGATTTGGTAAAATCAAAGATAATAGAATTAATCCCAAGTTTGAAAAAGATAGAAAACATCGTATTTCTAGGTTTAGTTTTAGATGATGGCTAGTTATTTACTGAACACCTAGAATATACAATAGACAAGGAAAAAAGAGTTAATTATGGCCTTGTCTGTATAGTAGGTTTAACATAGTTCAATATTGATCAACGAGATGGGGTTAAATTGTATAAAGAGGCTATACATCAATAAGGAGTAAATGCTTGTTAAGTCTTTTGTCATGTCGCACTTCAATTATTGCCACTTCCCTTTCACTAACATGAGAGAAAAACTAAAACGTAAACTGTAAGTAGTTCAGAATTCATGTATTCGTATCATTTTTGATTTCAGGAAGTGTGACCTTGTGACAGAGTTTTTAAAAAAACTCTAGAACACTCACATTAGAGGAACGTCGAACGCTGCAATGCCTACCTCTTCTTTATCAAACAATCAAAAATGGACATTTGACAATTATAACAAAAAGTTTAAATTTTTTGAAA
>NNCF01131259.1:132842-176005 GCA_002313205.1 Laupala kohalensis | reverse complement strand
AAGTGGCTTTGTTTCTGAAAGACAACTCTGAAGTATTTTATTTTTAGTGTAGGATATGTCTCCCTGTTGATATCTATCTTTTAATTAAGAAGTTATCCATTGATGTTGAAATCCACGAATGCCTAAATAATGCAATTTGGAAAGGAGAATTTCGTGATCGATGACATCGAATGCTTTGGATAAGTCAAGAAAAACACCCTGAGGATTTTCTCCACGGTCTAGAGATGTGGTAACATCGTTTAAGAAGGAAAATATGGCGCTTGTAGTGGAAAAGGATTTCCTAAAACCGTGTTGATCGTCAGAGAGAATGTTATATTTTGATAAAAAATCTAGAAGACGCTTATAGAACAATTTTTCTAGGATTTTTGAGAAAGTGGGTAGTAGAGATATTGGTCGGTAATTTCCAATATTAAGTTTGTTTCCTTTCTTGTGTAAAGGTATCACTTTAGCTCTCTTAAGTATGTTGGGAAACACCCTTTCCGATAAAGAACTATTAAAAATATTTACGAGTGGATTTAATATAGCGTGGGACGAAGATTTAACAATAAACTCAGGTATATCATCTATGCCTCGTGAAAATTTGTTTTTTAAGGAGCTGATGATTCCCATGACTTCACTGGCGTTAGTTTCGGAAGTGAACATAGAATTGGGTATGTGGGTGGTAATAATTGGAGGACATTGATTTGGATATATTGAGTTCGTTATTTTACCAACTTCTGAGAAGTGAGAATTAAACAAACTTGCGATGTCCTGAGGATTTGACACGATCTTGCCATCGTTTAGTAAAGAAACATTTTCTTCGCGATTTTCAGAAGTTGACGTGTAATTGTTAACAATATTCCACATGGCTTTCATCCGGTTGTTCGATTTTAGTATATGCCTGTCGTTTTCCATAACTTTAGCTGCATAGACTACTTTTCGGAGAATAGTCTTATATTTACGAAAATAATTATGGAATTCGGGTGGCTGGTTATAGCGTTTTGAAAGATAATATAAACGGCGTTTGTTTTTTGAAGAAATTCTTATCCCTAGGGTGATCCATCTATTGTATTTTTTTGTGTTAATTAACTTGCGTTTTATGGGAAAACTAGAGTTGTAATGTTTTAGGAATGTTGAGATAAATACATTGAATTTGTCGTCGGTGTTTTGGCAATTGTAAACATCTTTCCATGTTTCTTCACGCAAATAATTTACGAATATGGATTTATTTATGTCATTAAACTCTCTTGTAAATTTGTAAAGGATTTTAAGCGGTTTTAGTGTATTATTAATAGTCAATACTTGAGCAAGGTGATCACTGTATCCGGCGATAAACACTTCAGAGAGATACGAGATTCCATTGTTGACTATAATTTGATCTAGCAATGTTTGAGATGAGCCGGAGAGGCGAGTGGGGTCATTTATCGTAGTAATAAGGTTGAAGGAGTCGATAAGATTCTTGAATCGATTAACTGGTGAATGTGCAGAGTCGGATGTACTCAAGAAATCGATATTGAAATCACCACATATAACGATAGATTTAGTAGATTTATGTGCGATATGTTCTAAAACATTTTCGAAGTTCCGAAAAAATATGTCAAGATCTGATTGAGGAGGTCTATAAATACACAAAACAACAATACCGGTGTCGGTCAGTTCAACTGCAGAAATTTCGAACACACTATCTACGCAGAAGTTCTCGTAGCCTGTCAGTGGAGAAGATAAAATATCATTACGAACGTAGATACACGTACCTCCGTGGGGATTTTTGCCTTTAAAATTTTGCCGACAGTAAGAACTTGCTAAATAATAATTAGAAATAGCAGTATCGTTGATGTTGTTAGTTGAAAGCCAATGCTCTGTGAGGCATAGCAAATCGAATCGATTTTCGTGTACCAGAATTTCAATGTCTGTCAATTTGTTTGAAAGGGATTGGACATTATGATGAAATATAATTATTTTATTTTCGCAAAGAGTTTGTGACTCACGAGAAATGGAATCGACGTTAGATTGTGGAGAGGAATTTGAAATTGGTACAGCTTCTAGTTCCGGATGAAGCTCGCACACAGCACCTGAACGCGATTGTCACCTTCGAGTACCACATCGTACTCCTGAGCGCAAGTTGTAACGGTGTATGGGGGCGACAGGAGGAATAGATGTTGACGTGGGAGATGAGGAAGCAGTAGGTGAAAGAACGGGGACAGGAGAAGAAATGGGTGTGGAGATAGGAAGAGGAAATGGTGATGAGGTAGGAGCAGAGGGAGGTGGAGGAGATGAGGTAGAAGTAGAGGGAGGTGGAGGAGGAGATGAGGTACGTGCAGGAGGAGGTAATGGAGGAGGTGGATGATGTGAGGTCAGATGTGAAGCTAGGAGAGAACCGAAGTGCTGTTTCCCAGACGGTTTCAGGTGTAAACCGTGCTGGGTAAAGTCCTTGGCAGTCAGGTGTGGTTGCAAATCAAAAAATGTGATTTTTGTGTCTGCCAGGTGATGTTTTAGGGAGATGTTTGCCAGGTTAATTTCGTGGTTTATTTGTGGAACGTTGAAGCGTGGAGGCAGGCTAGAGAGCACTATGTTTGTGTGCAGGGAGGCCATTTTTAGTTTCTGTAGATGTTCAGACGCGTTAAAATGTCCACCCAAGTTGATATCGTTCTGCCCACCTATGATGATTACTGTGTCCCGCTCAGTGAGTTTTTTAGTGTAAGTGTCCAGTTCTCGAATAACTTCAGCCAAACGAGCGTTTGGCTTAAAGAAACCGGAGACTGAGAACTGGCTAGGAAGAAATCCACGCAATACGGAGGACATCTGACGACCGTGCGAATCAGCTAGTATGAGCACGTTTGATTTCTGCGTGGAAGTGTTGGTATCATCTCTGGATAGCACTACTTTACGTGGTTTTGGGCGGCTGTGCTTACCAGTGCGTGGTGTGCGAACAGGTCTGGGTACTGGACGGGAGGGGATGAAACGAGTAGGTAAGGGAGGAAACAGGGACATGTCATCTAACACACTAAACCTATTCTGAGTGAAGAGTTGGGGTGGTGCATGCGTCGTTGGTTTAACCGGGTGATAGCAGTTGGAAGGACGGCGAGAATTCCTAACTGTAGTCCAACCGCCGATCGTTTTCTTATTGATCTCTTCCAGCGCACTGATTCGTGTATCAATATAATGTACCAAGTTATTGTACGCCTTCTGAAGATCAGCTTTGAATGAGTTGAGGAATGCGATAGTGTCCATTGTTGTGAGAAAGTTAGCAACTTCACGACAAAAGCAAATGAGAATACACGAAAACTGACAACTAACACTGAATGAAGGATGCTAGTATAATAATATATTTATTACTACGGAAGTTACAAATGAGATAATAAATAAATTAAATATACAAACAAACCGACGACAAAAATGATTGAAATAATTATTTAGGGCGACCACTGGAGATTAATTAATTCGACAATAATTACCGTATATTGTGTTAAAATGTAAATAAATACGAAAGAATCAAGAACAATAATGTAATAATTCTATGTAAAATAATGTAATAATTCAATGAATTATGACGACGATAACTTGGGTGCAACAATGGGGCAAGGTTTAAATAAGTAAATAAACAAACCGACAACTAAAATCAGAAATAATTTAGGATGACAACTGCAGATAAATTAATCCCACAATAACTAAGGCAATAATATGTTAAATTGTAATGAATAACTACAAAAAGATCACGAAAACAAATGGTAAAATATTGGAATAACTCTATTTACGACGACGAAACTTGAGCAGTGCAACAATAGAGTACGTTATTTGTAAGTTAATAATGATGTAATAGTATACGCTCCAGAAAATCTAAATACAGCAAAATAATTAATTTTAATGCACCAAGAAGTTAAATTTAAGATTCCGTTTGTACTTACGTAAACTTTATCACACCTTCGAATGAAGCTCTGAATGAAAACAATATGAAATTATATTTGGTCCGTTGAGTTTGAAAACCTTAGGAAATGTTTTAGTGTTTTTTCACTTAACACTCACACAGAACAAAGAATTTTACACTACAATGAAAGTTGGGATCTAAATACAACTACTGATCACAAAAAACTCGAAAAAATAAAATAATTAGAAAGATTAAACTGAAAAATAGAGAGAGCTCATTCACAACCGCAGCTAACGCCAGATGTGGATTTGAGTTTTTTTGAGTGTCTACAAAGGCACGGTGAAACCTATATGATATAGTGAAGAGACAGTCAGAGAAATTGTGGTTGAGCACATATTAAAGTGCTGGATTATATCCGAAAGGATATTATGGCGAAATGCCTAATATTCTTTTGGTGTAATACTGTTTTTGATATAAGCGCGAATATACTGAAGATAAAGAAATTATTTTTGCTTTAATAAAATATATTCTGACCAACACTAGGGATATTTGTAGAATTATGAATTATGTTCAAATTATGTGTGTATGTACTCCATATGTCTCTTTCGAATCCCACCTGTAATCGATATTATTGATATAACTAAGATATTCAAATACATAAATGAAATAAATTGATATATTCCAGAAAACCGAGCAGTGTAAATAAAAGTAGTGAGATGATTGAATACTTTACACGAAGTAAGTTCTTTACGCATGGAGATAAAATAAAAGGAAAAGAAATATAACTACTGACAAAAAAAGGAAATGGGAAAATGAAACTATGCGGTGAATCCATAAGAAATAAAAATATAATAATATATTGAATGTGTGATTTTCAAAACCACGTATCTCAAAAGCAATATCCACATACGTAAAAAGAAACAAATATTTTTGGAAAATGCGTTTACAATAAAAAAAACTTATAGATATATCACTCCAAATAGAAGATCCAAGAACTCAAATCTGTGCGATGCTACGTACATTTGTACAACCATAAGGTATTCTATTCATGTGCTCATTCACAAAAGACTGTGCAACGTATTAGTGTGATCTGTGGTGTAACAGATGGTGCAGTCGCCTCCCAGTTCAGAGGATGTCTCAAACCCTGCTTCATCCAAGACAGCTGTGACGTGATGGAGAAAGTGAGTCTTCGGCAAGTTTTCTCTCTTTCCCCTGCCATTCGTCTTTTTCTCCTTTTCACTCTTTCATCCCTTAATTCGCCTTTTCACACTCGTTTTTCCGGGAACATCCGCGAGTAGCAGGTGATACAGGTAATCGGCTATGAAAGACTTCTAATGCACGGTCAGCGTACAAAGTAAATACAGAACCCTATTGACGAGGATTACAATATTATTGTATTTGTGAAATGGATTTACACAAAGAATATTACCAGTTAAGAGGGGTGAAATTTCTTAGTGATATATTTCTTTTCTATTTCTATCATTTATTTAAATATAAGAAATTACCCTCCATTGTTAGTTTTCACCTCTTCCTTCAGGAGAGGAAACAGTTCATTTTGCGCTTTCACTCACGGGGAAAGTCATGTTGGCTCTTTCTAGTACGTAACAGCATTTTCGGGCTCCAATGATATCGATGTCGATGATCCGTAAAGCCCCAATAAAAAAACCCTCGTTTTTTAACACTTTTTTCGTGAACGAATTGATGAAAAGTTTGAGAGAAATTCAGATTCAAAAGACCTTTCGCCAAAATCTTTTGGGGTTGAAGAGTCGACGTTTTGAGCTATTCAATTATTTAACATACGAAACTGTAATTCAACGTCTTGAAACTAGGATAGACACTAATGTAGAATACAAATATTTTAAAATGTTTCTTTAGCACTGTTGTCGGTAATACACGTAGCGTTTATCAGAAATATTTGCAACATGACGATTATTTTATTTTTTATAAATTTTTGCTGTTAAGTGTGAATAAAAATAATTGTTCAAATTGATCAAGAATTGTCAAAAGCTCTCTTCACATTTAAAGCTTATCACAGTCATCTCGTATATAAACGAATCAGAATAAGCAGTACACAGATTTTAAAATGCGTGAGCTGCTCATTTGATGTTTTATTTCAGTGCATAAGGTCATAGCAAATGTAATCGTGTATGATCATGAGTATGTACGCGCTACAAGAAACACGCGCATCACGTTGTCCCATGTTAGCGTGGGCTTGCTGTGTGTAGTTTACGTGTTGAAAGGGATCGTTGTTCGTTAGACAACGCGAGACTTCTTTCCCAGTTAGCAGACTATGAAGCTGTGCATCATTTGATTTCGAGAAGATTTTTTTGTATTGAATTCAGAAATGTTTATTTTACAGGAACGCATTATTCCTTGTCTGGTGTCCTCCCTGTTGAAATCTCGAGTCGTCAGTAAACTAATGACTATGAGCTGGTTCAGATCATGGAAGGCACAGTCCAAATTTCTTCGATTTGAGGTTGACGACAACACCTGATCACGACTGATATAAGGACGATTGGATGAATGCCATAGTAACTGTATAGAACATATTTACGATGTTTTCACATAAAATGATCTTCAGCAGGATTGTTCCACACACAAGACCTCCTTGAACTGAGACATTTGATACATGTTTAATTCTGCTTCATTCAAAAAGTCTCAAGAAAAAGGGTTGTTTCGATGTTCCATACATATTTTCTACAACCCCCTTATATCGAACCCAGGTTTCATTACACAAACCAATACTTCAATTGTGCAGAAAATATAGTTAAATATAGTTATTCTGACAGTTTCTACTTTGTGGATGATCATCTCATTATGCATAACAAAGCTGATTATGCATATGATGGAGGAATGCAGTAATAAAACAGCATTCATCACCTGCACATTACTGAATTTTTATTTGAAGATATCACAGACTGCTCACGGAGTGTTAATGAAATACTGTTGATAATATATGAGAATGAATTTCTATTTCAACCTTAACTAAGTGATGCACGGTGAAGACTCGTTATCGAATAAATATCTCAGCAACTAATATTGAAAATTATAAAATATTGGAAAATGTTATCAACGGTTGAAACACTACGTTGAATTGAAAATTTGATAGAGGCTTATTGCTTTTAAAAGTTTAATATTTTTTCTGTGTTTCTGCGTGATGTGTACTTAGAACTGAATTTTCTTCTTAACGCCTTACTCGTATTACATTATCCTTTTCTATTTCTCTATGGAAAGACATTCGTCGAAAATAAAATTAAACACGAGGGAAGACCAATCTAACCGTCCCAATACCTTTGGTTGCCTTCAGGATACCAATCTCTTTTATTCTAAATCGTGATTCCGTACTCTATTCTAGCAAAACGAACTTAAACTTTTACCTAAGAGTTATTTATTCTAATAATTTTTACTGATCTCCTTAGAGTTGTGTATACTATTTTAAGGAAAAAAGTAGAAATCTCGTTATTAGCAGGACACTTCAATCATCTGAACAGGGATTCTTTTGTTTCCGGAAACCTCTGACCATCTATGAAGTTACATATCGAGAGTATTGATGAGCAAAAAGGTTGTGAAGAATACCCTAAACAAACAACTCGTGGTGAAATCACCACTTTATGAATCACTAACAGGGCTACAAAAGCAATTGTTGAGAGATTTTATAGTAAGAGCGTAAACTGGTGTGAATTGTGTGTTAGAACTGGTTTCCACTTCTTTTCTCTACTTTCTTTTGGAGATCAAAGGCTTCAGCACTAACCACGTTTTACTGACAATCCGATACTACATTCTCTTAATAATATTCTATTGAATAACAGCATTGATGATCTTGATCCAATTCGTACATTTGTCTCCATTATGTCCTTTGGGAAACGGATGAACTTTGGCGAACGAGCGCTAAGCGTATAGCGGACGATTGGTGTGGCGCCTCGAGTCGCAGGTCGCTTCAAATCCCTTGCCATTCCATTACTCCCTCCTCGCACCTGCCGAAGCCCACACCACACGACACCATGGCATAGGGCGCGGCGCGACTCGTGTTTAGCTGCAACCAGAAACATCTTTATCCACTTAGGCTGATTACAGCTCGGCCGCTCTACGCGGCTGCTCACTGGCACATTCCACACAAGGCGGAGGAGCGGACACTGGAGGTGCGTAGTCCGGAAGCGACGGCAACGGACGCGTTATTCGTGAGGGAAACGACGGAATCAGAGAAGGGAGAAGGTGTGGAGCGGATGAAGAAGGGAGAACAAAAAGGGCTTGGAGAATTGGGATGGTGTGGGATCGGGACGGGAGATCAGTACGTGGACGCGTTAATGGTGACGGTGGAAGAAGAGACCCCGGAAACTGTGGAAGAGGGGGTGAGAGTAGGAGAAGGGAAGGAGACGATGGATGAATATATGGTGAGAAATTATGTGAGTCAATGGAACTGGTGAGGTATGCGTGAGATGATAGTAGAGAGAAATAACAAAATCTCAGACGGCGTGAGGGAGAGACGACGAAGGCAGACAATGGAGGACGAGAAGATGAGAAGCTAGAGGTGTAGTAGGATGCAGTAGGAGGGGCCAGTGGTCGAAGGAAGGGAGTAGAGGAGGAGAGGATAGGGTTGAGTATTGGGATGAGGGATAGCGTGGACGGAGAGAGCGGAGATTTATTAGGCCGTTAACCGAGGGCCAGCGAGGCCTCTTCCATCGCGTCTTTATGTCGTTTGTGTTTGATGACCGGCGAGCAACGGCCGCGTCGCCCCACGTCACGCCGCAGCGTCATGTGGATGCGAGGCCAACCCCCACAGACACAACCACAAACATACACTCGATAACAGAGACGCATTGGGGAGGGCACATCACTATTATGACCTATATTTAATTCATTTTGAAGATCAAGGATGTCTATGTTGGTGTTTCTAAATAGCGTACGGACATAATAAATTCGAAGGATTTTGGTTGTAAAATAGACATAACAAAGTTTTTCAATTGCAGATAAGTTGTAATACCAGAAAACTGCACGTATAATTTCGAATATTTCGTTACTTCTACCGATTTTTCAAAATACGGTTCATTTTTTTCTCGCAGATTTTCCATAAAAATCCTCTTTAGACCCAAATTATATTAGGAGAGATATCGTGTATATAAGAAATTTCTCACCCCTTCTCATGATTAGTAGATGATAGTTTGTAATTGAAAGTTAATTGTATTTCCATCTTATCGCATTCATATTGGAACTGCTTAAGTGTTGCAAATGGAGAATAATGCAGAGACACATGCAGTTGCAACATTGATGCGGTAGGGTGGAAGTATGAGAAATGTTAATCCCAGAGTAAAGAAGTACATTTTCCGTAACGTCCGTAAATATATGGCGTAAATGTCCTAACAGTTCCTGCAGCAAAGTGTCTTCTCCAACACTATATAGATGAACAGATGTGTCATCTACATAAAGTCTTATCTAAAATTATGATTTTCAGAATAATGGAATTCGGCAAAACTTCATTCATAAACAATTTTGTTATATAGCATAAATTAATTGAAATTAAGACATCTATTAAGAAAATAGTGATGTGTATGAATCAAACGCTCTCACTTGCTTGGGTGAGTTAAGTTTAAAAAATAACAAAGAGTTTCTTAGTGATACTAGTTTCTTGTGTTTGAACAATATAGCATTTAAATTTTAAATGAAATATATAATTGCGACCATGAAGAATTGCTTCCTCCGACCCTCGTTCGACCACATTAGCTTCTCCTTATTAAAGAGAGCAAGAGTGCGTCGATGTCGAAAGTAATGTTTGTCTCAACAAATGTAGAAAAGTTTTTGTTTATTACCTATCATGTCACTAGAACCGAAAATGCAATAAATTGATTCATCTATTTTTATTGTAACTTTATAAATATCAGGTGGAGTCTTAAATGACCCTATCATCTTCTTTTCAAATGTAAAACTCTTGGTATCCAATAGACGATAATAAGCGTCTACGCATTTTTTGTCGACGGGTTGACGAGGTCCCAATGATGAGAGAGTATGAATAACTTTTTCAGCGATTTTCCCCGTAAAAATGTGGTTAATATGCAAAATATTCGCGAATAAAGGATAAAAATATTAATCCTACACACCACTCTGCAAGTTACCCGTTTATAAAAGATAACATTAATTTTAATCTATCCGCAAGTAATTCTCTGCTCCTTGTATCTGTTTGATGACATCACAACGTGTAACATAGTGAATGACGAACTCTTCATTAACTACAAAATGTATGTACCGTTTCTGAATTTTTTTAAAATTTTCTTAATGGATTACATGGCATGATGTATACAAAAGAGAAATATAATGTGTTATGCAAGTTTGTCGATGGAATATAGAACATCGAAGACGGAATGAAATTATGGATAGTGGTGTACACCTACCTCTCTCGGATAAGGGACGGGCAACACCAGGAAATCAGGTGGCAGAGAGGCGTAATCCAATGTCAAAGACAATAACAATAGGAGAGGACCTACACATAAAAGAAAACCAACAGAATATATTAATCATTGATAAGATATGACTCATGTAAGTCTTGCGAGTGAAAGTGACAGAAAATAAATGATTAAAATGGATTACAGAGAAATGAGCATTACAGAGAAATAAGTACTAAGAGAAATAATTAATGACCACCATTTAGCTGTAATTCATAAATGTATAGAAATAAGGAGATAAATAAAAAAATCTGACAGCAACTATTTCGAATAAAAGGTACTTGGTTTAATTATTTGCACGAGGAATTAGAAGGACGACGAATCAAACTGCTATAAATGTGTGTGGTGAAATCACAACGATGAATCAATTTATATAATTAATACATATTATTTTTATGACTTTTAAATATTTTAATAATATTCATTGACGTTCCAAGAAACGTAATTGTTTGTGGTGATTCAATAAGTACGGCTAACTTAAAAGATACGAACTTAACGGAGATAGCGAGGGATAAATTTCAGTAAAGCAATTCGGAATAATAACTCCCTCAGATGCAGAGACTCTTGTATACTCCTGGAATAACAAAAGGGCCCACGAAAATATTCTAAGTCCCGCGCTCGTAGCAGTTTGGATTCAAATTCAACTTATTCTCGCTTTGCCTATCTGATACTGTTCTTACCACTGCGTCTGGTATGCCATTAAAAGACAATGGTAATGGGTTTACTATTATTAGAAGTCCTTTCCAAAAGTTATTTCTAAGAAAGCTTCGCGATTTTTTTACTGTGTTCTTAGATCTGCTCAGCCGAGTTACATGGGGCGATAAAACGGTACTCTTTACAAACTTTCCGTCATGAAATACAGTGAGACGTTTCGACACTTTCCAGAAAGAAATAAGGCAGAAAACTTGAAATTGGTCATTTAGGTAACTTTGCCATACATCGACGTACAAATAAAACGAAAAACAAGCTGAGTCAATATGTGTTTTGATGACAGGTACTTAGAAATTTTCCTTTATCACGAGATAAATTCCATCGGTAGCACAATGTTCAAATAAAGCTGCTTGCTTTCAAGTATTGACTGATGTTCAGGATACATATTGCTTATATTGGCACTGCTCGCATACGTCTATCCTGGTGCACACACATGGTAGATTTCATTTAGCTATTAATCCTGCTCGTTAAATATGTAGTGTGCTGTTTTACCAGTTCTAAGAAAACTCTCCAATTGTTGAAGAAGATTGTAGTACATCCATCACGTACTGATATGTTATTAGTCAACACCTCTTAGCCCCGTTCTCTAACGTCAAACAATTCCTGCATCACTTGGTTAACGAGTACTCTGAGTACACGTCCGTACTCGTTAACCAGTGACGGATCTAGACCGCATTTAAGGGCGGGGGGCTTACCGGGGACCATTTTTGTTTAAAAATTATGGTTTTACGACACAAATTGTATAAATATTACCTTAAATGAAATGCATCAAATAAATAATTAACAATATGGTATTATTAATAACAATAAGAATTATTTATCAAAGTTATTAACATGGTATTGTTAGCTTTATTCATATGGTATTGTTAGTTTTATTAATGTGATATTATTAATTTTATTAAACTTGTATTATTTATCACAATAACAATTATAACTAATAACAATTACTACTCTGCTAATAGTTTTACAAAATATGCCATTTATCAACATCAATTTTATCTGGTAATAGTTCAGCTATCGCCCCCCTCCCACCCATAGAGCCGCCACTGTTCGCTACCCGTGGATAAATCTTATTGACACAAAAAAGGAACTGATTAGTTAAAATCTGGAATAATTAAATATATATTACCACCTTAAATGGTTTTCTTTAACACAACGTTTTAACCCTTAGTTTAAGACAAGTCCAATTTAGTCATATATATGCAATTATGTACGTTTCAAAAAATTAACATAAATAGTAATTATTACAAAAATACAAAAAAATTATTTCAAATCCATCCTCTATTACCAGAGAGACCTAAGAAATGTAATTTATCTATAAATAGATTATTCGACCCCGAATACTGTATAATTCCTGTGTACCATACAATAAAAATGCTCCCACACACATCTGCAAATTTCAGGTCTTCCAAAACAAATTGCGTCATTTACAACCAGTACATTTTTGTTTATAAGAAATATTTTTCCTTTTACAAATACTTTTAAATAACTTTCATTTCGGAGTACATTCATTCCACTTCACGTGATTTCTTTTTCTCACTCTCTCATATCCGTGGTGATTTCCACTAGCTCAAAGATTAATATGGGAGAAGAGTCATCTCTTTCATTCTCCACATTCACATGAATTGTACCGTTGTGAGCAATGATACACCAATTTCTGCAACTTCTTAGATAGTCCTTCACGAGTTTCCCTATCATTCAACCTTCTGTCTTGTCTATTCGTTCTTGCTTTCTTCGAGTATACTACTAGCATCTGACAGAGTTTATACGTAGATCGGTGAGTTTTAAAAATAGTTTTAGAAATGTAAAAAATTCCTTAAAGATCTGGAATAGTTTCATAGATTTCAGAAAATAGCAGAGGATCAAATAACCTAATTTTCTCACCAAGAAACACAATACTTTCTTTCACCATCACCTTTACATTTTTAATCCTGAATAGTTAGAGAGTAAACGTTCATACTATGTAATACTTTTGAGGGTTTGGTCATTAAATACACATTTATGAACCATGCCGACGTCTCAGTTATTTATTGTAATCTTTTTCAGGGCTATAGTAATCATGACAAATCTATATTACCATCGCTAAATTTACCAGTATCAATTTCCTTCACTTCCAATAATTAAAAATGAAAAGAAATATTCGATTTTACAAGAGATAGCGCCCCACACTTTTATTTATGCAAAGAACAAAATATAATCTCTAAGTATGGGCAAACGTTCGTGCAATGGGATTTTTAATCAATCGGAATAAGCTTATAAAGAAATTTACTTTTTACCTTCTGATGCGTTACTAATAAAATCTGCTCGGCCGAACTAGGTGAGGTTTTCAGCAGAGGTTTCCCTCACTTACTCCAGACAAATATCGTTTCGGTACCATAAGTTCCCGGCAACCCAACATATCTCCGTCCCAATTCCCTCACTCAAGTCACAGTGAGGTGGAAGAGCAGGTCCAATGGCCTGAACCTCGCCAAAGACATTAAATAAATATATATATAATAAAAGTGTTTTTTATTAGTTTTTTAATTACTAATTTATTGATGTTGATGCCAGAATGACGATGAAAATTTAACCTGATATACAAGCACTGACTCGTGTTCTACATGGATTCTACCACTATAGTAGGGTAGACTGGGTACGGTTAAAACTATTTCGCTTATATCGTCCATATTATTGCCTTTTAAAAGCCGAGCGACGATGAAGATGTGTTAAATACAAGAGCGTGTATCTATTTACTAATGAGCAGTACCATTTTAGTACCCGGTGTGTTATTTTTAGTAGTAGATCAAATTAAATAACAAAATCCGATTTGTTTCAACCGTCCCCATATCAGGGGCGGTTGAAACAGTGATTGGGGCCAGTTGAAACACATGCAAATAAACCAAAATATAATATCGTGTAACATGTTTTATTCATAATTTATTCTAATTATAAGAATAATTATGACATCGTTTGACAATTCATCAGTCTTCAATGTTTTAATATTCTGAACGATATTTTTAATCAGCCTTTAATGTTTTTAGGGTTCATAACTTTAATTGTATATTATCAGTCGTCTGTGCCAATATGACTACTTAACATTGATACAAAATTTATGTAATTAACGAAAACAACAATAATCAACAGTATTTTTTAAACAAAACAAACTGAACGAAAATAATCTGATAATAAACTAAAAGAAAACATTTCTTTGATTTTGATTAGTCATAAAGCAAACAAAAATATAGCTTTTTGAAAGCTCTCGCTCCTGCTTTTCATTAAAAACTCGGTTGTGTGCTTTATATCCCATGTCTTGATTTTCTTCCTCGCCAGATGCATCTCGCTTTTGTTTTTATCTTAGGGGTGAACAGTGGGTTACTCCATGCTTCTCCGCCACTTTTCGCAATGAATCTCCTGCTTTTTTCTCCTTATAAGCGTCTCTATACCTCGACAAGTCGATCTGTCCTCTCGAAGTCTTTCTTGCACGTACTCTCGGAATATGGAAAACAAGAAAATTAAATAAATATATTGTTTCAACCCTACCTACAAAAAAATGTTTCAACTGTCCCCAATCCCTCTCTTAAGTTTAAAAAAAGCGGCTTATAGACATGGTGACAATAATGACACATTAAAACTTGTCCCGATTCCGAATTCTACAAGTTTCATTTCAAACACAAAACCACTCTCAATACTCTCACTTTAATATAAACCATAATAATCGGAAAAATCTCCGAACAAAAGTACTTACTTTTTGTCATCAAAATACAATAGTGCCTCCTATAAACAACTGCAACGCGCGGTGAGCGACGCAACACTGAGGTTCGTGTTCGGACCTGTTGTCCGCTTCATTCGCCCCTTCACTCCACCACATACGGTTTGCGAGATATTTGTTTTGTTTCAACCGTACCCAGTCTCCCCTACCACCTTCGAAATGGGGAAACGATTGCTCGCGTCCCTGACATGCCTTAAGTCACACATGTCCCCATGGTGGTGCTAAAGAGCAATCAACAGAGGCAAAAATGCATCTCCAAGAGGACCTTGTGTATAGAGAACTGTCTTGATGGACAAGCGACTCGGGAGTCAGGTAGTGTAGATCATGAAAGTACGCATTCGGTAATCAAATTGGAGGGGGGAAGGGGTGTGCCACTTGCTCTCTTAAACCGAACTAAACTAAACATTCTTTAATTATTTCTGAAACTTGACTTATAGGTTTTAAACTTTTTATTTGCTTGTCTTGCATACAAATTGATATTCTGTATTCATATTTATTCTATCGAATTTTGCACATCTGACATAGCGATCACAGAGTACCTTAAGTTGATAAACATGGAATCCTGCTTTTGCGTCCAGCTAGGTTGCTCTATAAGTGGAAGGACGAGTTCAAGGAACATACCTGTACGCAATCGTTACGGTGAACGAAAGGTGGCATACTAGAGGCACCGTAGAGAGGCATGCCAATAACATATCTACAGTACCTCTCCTTCCATCTACTCTCGCACTGCCCTGAAGTATTGCTTTATTGACCCGCATCCAGCAACATATAGCGTTGAGCGACTAACAGACTAACACGAACACCTCTCTGCCATGCTTCAGGTAGCTTAAAGTGAATTAAGCTTGGTGTTTTAATGCGAATCTAGGTGAATACAAAATGAAAAGGTTTTAAATAACTAGGATTTTATATATCTTTTCATTTATCTGGGGAAAACCTGAAAAGAAAATTATAATCTATAAACATCAAACCGTTTTTCCACTTTTTGTGTCACATTATATATCATTACTTACTTGTGTTCGCATTGTACATGAGTTTATGGTTATTTATTATTTGTAAAGATTGAGTATAATAGGTCATTTGATTTGAAGTGGATTATCCGCAAATGTTATTAGCTACTGAGTTAACCGAGAAACCGTTAAGTTCGTTTCCAAAAGAATTATAACAATAAATTTTTTAGAATTATCTCATGTACAATTTCATAAATTTATAGTGCTTTTTCTGTTTGATTGATATTGCATATGACTTTCTTGTTCTTTAATTTGTTTATGAATTTATGATTATTTGTTTAAAAAATAGTCATTTGTATCTTCTGAGTTATTATAGATTAATTTCTTTTAAATTGGGTTATTTGTAAATATTAATCAAATTCAGATTTGCTATTCAACCTAAAATTTCATATTAAACCTAAATTATTACATTGTTATTTAGGTAAAAATCAAATAATGGATTACAATTTAAAATCAAAACTAAAAAAAGGGCTCTAAATATTTGTAGAAAGATCAAAGGTATAATTCGAAAAGTTATTGAAAACTTTAAATGCAATTCTGACGTCTAAGCAAATATTTTGGGACTTGCCACATATGTCGCAAAACTATTTTTCCTGAATCTTTATGCCAATTAATACAACTCAATATGAAATAATGCATAAGGTATTATTAAATAGGTTTACAGGATTTTATTCTCATTTCCATGGTGTTAAGTTTTGTGTCGTGAATTCCAATGATCTTACAAAATGTTAATGTATGTATCGGATGAACGATTATATAAATTGACTGTCAATGGGGAAATGACATTCACATCGATTGCAAGTTACAATTGTTTTATATTTTCTTCTTTTGGGACAACCAAACACGTAAAATTAAATGAAAAAAAATTACAAAATTTGTATCATAAAGTGTGAATGAAGTATATGTTAAACAATTAATTTATCGTTAATGTATTAAATTGTATAGAATACTATGTTAAAAGGTAAAATTCGTTAAAATATTAGTAAGCTATGAATATCTTTATAAAATATCTAACAAAATGCGATACGTGGAACGTCTAATTTTAAGATTCAAAACCAGTCTATTTGTCATCTCAGAATGCAAGGAGTGCACTAGGGAAATAAACTAGTCTTGAAGATCTCGGATCATATTCAAGTGAAATATAAAGAAAGAACTAGTTGAGTGAAAACTAAATTATCGGGAAAGTGCTGGCACGAATTTCATAATCCACTGAGCACTAGTTGCCAGACAGATAGATTATCAATGAATATTACCTTTAATTTTTACGTGTTAGTAAAGTCAGTTTCAAAAGTTTCTTTAACAATTTTGATAATTTCAGTAATACATGGTGGCAAATTTTAAGTCGGAAGGTAAACAAAAAAGTCGCTTCTATATTCATTAGGTTAGACGTAGGATTTTAGGTCACTATTTTAGATGTTTCTGAAACAGAATTAAATTATTCTTTTGTTCTACTCCTTTTCCCTTATTCAAGGAATTCAACGCGGAATCTAAGAGTATGTGCCAATGTGGTTTTTATGGCTGGGGAACAGCAAGTGAGTTGGGCTCTAATGACCTCGATGTTGACGAGCCCTAAAGCCCCATTAAAAAAAACAGCAAGTGAGCCGGATGTCATTCTTGGTGCACCTCAATGAGGCGAGTGAAAAGATGAAGAATGGCAGGGGAAACAGGGGTACCCCTAGAAGACCTATCGCAGACTCGCTTTGTCCACAACTGCAGACGTATTCCGATCATCTGGGGTTTGAAATCTGTCAGATGAAGTGAAAGGCTAGTGCCCAGACCATCACAGCACATTACTGATTTACAGTGGATATAAATGTTTTCTGCGGTAACCTTTAATTTTCATAAAAAATATCGTTCTTTTTTAGAAAACTCTACCCTGTTTTTCGTTAGACGTGGAATAATGAATTCAATAGCTTATGGTCATTCGTTTGAAATCAACTATTACTTCGAATTATTAACTGGATATTAAGATGGATAATTGATTTTCATTCTTAGAAAGAATCAAATCCATTAACGATCTTCAAGATAATTATACAATATGGGAGGTTTCCTAGACACGCGCATATGTGAGAATTATATATTTTTTCATTCTTGGAGCTAATGTTCAGTTAATTATGATCGATCTACAATTTTTTTTTCAGAAATTCTAACGTCTAAGCCATATATATAGTTTACTCTTTAGAAACTATAAAGGATTGTTTGAGTCTGGGAATGAACATGTGGCTGATATTTTATTCACCTCCTCAGTTTAAAAATAGCATCATTTATAAAGTAAAAACAGGATAAGTTTTTCAGAAATAATACTCTTAAAATATATGAAATGTACATCTGCAACAATTGCAAAATTCAACGTATCGTTTTGGAGACTATTCAACGTCCATTTTCTTCGTGAATTTTGGACAGGTGAGATGGAATATATTCATATATTCAATTTCCGGTATCCAATGTTAACATTTCACGGAATGCTCTAATGAATAGACCATTAATTAATGTTAAACCCATTAAAATTTAAATGTGGTGCCGCAATAATCTTCCGGTACGTCCATCTACGTAAAAAATAGGATTCGCATATTAAAAGTTTAAGATTGATATGCTATGATAGAGGCATGTCAGTGAAATGAAAGAAAATCTGGGATCCTATTATTCCAGGTAGAGATATATTACGAGGACGCTGTGACGAAACGGGCGAAAATCTCGGAGGAGGAGTCATGTCGCCTTGTAAAATACTAACAGTTGTAACTCTTAACTTCCGAGTACCTACTCGGGGAGAAAAGGTTGTATTATCTACGGCCATGGGAAAGTGATGACGGACCGGGAGGGCTTTGGGAATCGAGAAGGGTAGTACAGTGGTAGCACACCTGCGGCCATAGCAGAGGTCCCAAGTTCAAATCCCGATCCGTCGCCATATTCACCAGGTCGTTGATAACGCTACAACAGTTGTCTTCCTCTCACTAGCCGTGGTGGAATATGTTCATATGCATCCAACAATATTGGGGGAATGACACTCCATTGGAGAAACCAAAATTACAACGAGTACACAAACTCCGTTATCCATAGCGACTTCACGTAGTTCTTACATACGACCCTTGAAGGCATTTTGCGCTCATTGTCCCACAAATTGACATAATCCTCACTCCAAATACAGGTCTACTCTCCCACGCAGTCCCACAATTCCTCACACCATACAGTGCTGTCCTTCCCATGGAATCCACTGACTCATACAATCCTTCTCACCCGGTCTCTCTAACCATGTGTCCTCGTCACGTTGCCATACCTGTCAACAACAACGTCCTCACTGTCCCACAACGATCCTTTTGCACACTGTCATCACCAACGCCACCATTTCATCTATAATTCTCGCGCCGCCGGGGGCATGAACAGCACTCCCGCGCAGATGACGGTCCGCTGAATAAACGCGAGGCATTTCCATACCGCGTGCGGTAGAGGCGACGACCGCGTTAGAGGCAGTTCGTGGCGCGGGTCGGGTACGGTGAGTCCAAATATTTATGTGCAATGGCTACGATGGGCGCCGGGGGGGATGAGAAGGGGTCTGACTTGGCGGGGAGGGATGGGCAGGGAGAGTTTCGCTGAGAGCCTTCACGGGGCGACAGCCGGTCCACGGTCCACGGCTGGGGAAGGAGACTGGGGTGGTGTGCGGTGGACACTCAGAGGCTGCCCCCGGACGTGAGGGAAGAGCTCGCAATTTAGGGGACAAGCCGGAAGAAAAATGTCCTGGAAAATCCAAATGCAATCTGGGCACGTGACGCGACTCCGGCCGCCGCATTTACGGGTTTACACCGCGCCTCGCCATCCGTGCCACCCTTCCCGGCTAATGCGCTGCCCCCTTCCCCCACCACCCACCCAGTTCACTCGTGACCTACACCCCACCAGTCCTGCATGGACGCCTCACGCTCCACGGCGGATATCTGCTTTAAAATGCTCCGATACGTTTCGCTCCAGCAATGGTAGGAGCGTCCACTTCGTGCCTTTAAACTGGATCCACTCTACATGAAATTCTCTTTATTGCCGGGAAATATTGGCAAATCGTCACAGTTATGGATTTTGGCAAAGAAATGTAATTTTCTTTGATTTCTGTCGGCAACAGATGTAAATGCATCGGTCACATGTGATATTTCCTCGTTAAAATTAACAGCTGAAATTAGAATTGATTTATTACTTTCGACCTAGAATGGAAAAGGAAAGGGTAATTGTCCATTAAAATGTTAGTTACATGTCAAATACCTCTCTTCTACATATATTAACTTTTAATATGTGAAAATATTATATATCTGTACTTTGAAGGTAAACAATTGTGAGTCAAAAATTCCCAACCCTTTTACAAATAAGATTTATGTTAATCCTAATGTACTTGTAAAACATATTTTCTCACTTTTTATTACGCTACGAAATCTTTAGGTTGAACAATAACGATTCTAATACCCTTCCTGAAAGAAATTATTGAGAACCAAAATAGCTAAACATGGTGATTTACAATAAGGAATAAATTGCTGATTTTGAAATATATCTTAAAAAGAAAAAAAAAGAGATATATTTCAGTTTAATTTCATTTTAATACTATTTTGATGAAGACAATTTGTTACATTTTTTAATAATTTACTTATTCATTAATCAATAATTTTTATTCAATTCATTACAGGTATTGGTTTTTGATTCATTATAAATTAGTGCAGTTCAAATAATGAAATAACTTATATTTTCATGATTCAAAATAAATTTGAGCATCTAATTTGGATATCATGAATACATGTACTAGAAATGTACTAGGAAACATAACTGAAACAAAGTGTAGGGAGAATACCGTTATGAAGCTTGTCTGAAACCGAAACGGTATTCAGAACTGGAATAAGTTAGTAACCGAAATCGAAAGCAGACTTGTATTTGTTTTCGTATGATGCATTGATAACCCTTGAGGTAGAAAGCGAGACCTTATTTTCGTGTTCCCTATTTTCACAAAAAGTTGAAATGAACCATAAGAGGGCTACATGAATGTGCATACTTAATTTTTGTAACAAAGTGACACACTAAAGTCTATTCTGCCATTATTAATCTACTCCATTCATTTAATTTGTTAAGCAATAATTCATTGATCATTTAGCAAGAGGACAAATCTGGAGTAATGATTTTCATTCGATTTGTAACCTCTAATTTATGGCAGATTATGACAAAAATTACGGAGCAGTTATGAATATAAATCACACGATTGGAAATATATATCACCGCAATAAAATAATTCTGCTCGGGCCGGATTTTAGTGTGATGAATATAGATGAACTGAAGTGTGAAGATAATGAAATATTTTAGTAACCGTGTAAATGGTTAACAGTTGATGGTCACTTCAATTCTAGCTCGCGGTAGTGCTCACATTAATTTTAACAGTCCCCAACAACCGTATTTTATTTCTTATTCCAATATGTTGCGTATGTTTAGCTGTGCTCGACACCCACGAGTAATGGAAATAAAAGTTGTTAAATAATAATATGCATTAGGATTACAAATAATTCAAAATACCAGCATTGCTTATTTATTTCCCCAAGAGAGAAAAATCACCTAAGTACATAACTTGCTGTACCTTCTCCCAAAAATGAAGTGTAAAATAGGAATGGAGACGTCAAATAAAGAAAAACACATCATTACGAAAATCTACATATAATTCGTTAATTTTTGAACTAGGTGATTATCACAATCGACTGAACAACCGAAGACAAATTGTTTTGAATTCAAAGAAATGCTGGTGCAAATCGTGACAAGAGCTTTCTCTCAATTTCGAGGCGTCAAAAATGCTTCAGCGTGTCCTCTTTGTTATATCTTCAATTTGTTTTACCCTTTGCTGTTAGGCTAATCGCAGAGAAACTGCATTGCTTCCATCGCAGCGCGGGGAGGGATTCGTCGAGGACAGCCAACTGGAAAGCTGATATTGGATTCAGCGGTTTTTACTTGAGCTTCTGACCCGTGGGCGAGGTTCGCATCCGCAAGAAAGGGTGTTTTATTTCTCCTTGAGAATGCTATCGGTACTGGGAAAACTGAATGGGATCTACTTTCTACGGATTCTACCAGTCGCAACTTTCTGCAAGTCTGAAGTCATGCGTGATGGTTTCGTACGCTGAGAGAAACAAAAATGTACTTTTTACCCAGGAACGTTCGAAAAAACGATATCTTAACACTCAGTTTCTTCGTTACTCGTTCAGAAGAACGCAAGATAAATTGTCATCTCATAATGAAGGAAATAATTGTTGAAAAAATATGAAAAAACTGTGATTCGAACTATGCGATTAAAGACAACTGAGTTTGTACGCTGTTCTTTAAACTAATAAAAGAACTAAAGTAATGTCTATTGGAGTGTCTGGTACATATCAGTTTGCTTGCAGTAATATCTAGTATGTCTTGGAAAATCTTGCTATGTACTTCGAAGGTGTATCACCACTTTTAGATATTTTATCCTGAATATGTTACAAGGATTTATTCGGTAGTGTTTTGTGTGTTTTATCTTTCAAAGTTATTTAATGTAGGTTTATCTTGATATGTTACTCAAAATCATGACCGTTGGTTCAAGTAATGAAAAATGTACTCTTTTGGTTGTCGGAAAGAAAGAAAATTTAACATTATGGATGGTTTATTGTTACTTTTCACCTTTGAATTCTCTCATGCAGAGATCAAAGTCAAATTTTTAATAAGTGGATCCATACATCGAAATGTGTCGTCTAATTGAACGAAGCGTAAAAATGAAAAATGTTCCGACAGAAACCATATTAAGAGTAAAATTGAATCAAATTCAATGTAACTCGCCATCCGATCAGTACCTTTTGTGTTTATGCATTTGACAGGTCATACAATGGAACTTCCGTTGCAGTTTGTTCGGTTGATTTGTTAACTTGGTGTAAGCAAATGCTCTCTGATACGAGAAATTAAAAGATATCGAAAAATTTATTGGGAAGCAACTGTTGTGCAGTAAGCATTTCATTATCTAATGTCGATAAATACATTTTTTAGTCTAGTATTTTCCATGTTACGCAACGTGGCATGCTTCATTTTCAATTAATATATTTCGTTATCAAAATTCATATAATTTATTTATAGAGAACTAATAAATTAGTTTGAAGTATTCGTAGATCATGCCTATACGGAATGTTATTTTGATGAATAAACAGAATACAAAATGCAAGATGAGTTTTCTACAAAAGCGTCAAAAAAGAGTAAGCTGTGTTGATAAACTATTACTAGAAGAGTAATCTGACTTAAATTAACTTCGACATTATTAAGACTTACGGCATTCAAACTTACAGTGTAAATAAGAGTTAACAAAAGAAACATGACAAGAATGCAAATTGTAAGTTTTTAAAGATGTTTCGGAAACAAGTATACAAAAAGTATATAACAGCCCAGACCGCATAATCTGTTTGAATCAATAAACAAATTTCCGTGGCTAAAAATTTTACCCACAAGATACTAATTTTGCATTTTTATATATTTTTTGCTACGACATAAATGTGTATGATACGGATATGATAATCTTAAGACAAATGTTTCTAAGATCCAAACGCTAGTATATTTAGAATATATAAAACACGCACGCACAATTTATCTCTCGAACTATTCTCGTCTGTCTAGGTATTAGATTCTTGTGCCTCCGTTGTGTTTACTGAGGATGCCACGCGATACACTGATGAAATAGACGAATGAACTCGGGGAGAAATACAATTGCACAAGTTCTATATATTACACATCGTTTTAATATATTCTTTATGATTTTATACCAAGAGGTGAAAGTAACAGGCAGTAAATAGAATATCCACTGTTATTGTAATTATAGTAAGGGAATATAATAATGCAAAGTTAAACGAATGATGAAATCGTATGAGAAACTAAGCGTATAACTTACTGCGACTTCTAGTTTCAACGCTTCGTGAGCTGTATTAATATTTTATTTGGAAAATGAGGTTAAAGGGCTAAATTTGAACGAAGATAACGGGAGACTCTCCACAAAAAGTTGGAGGACAATCTTCATTCTCTTTACTTCCAATATATAAATTCTTATGAGTTATACTACTCCAGTACATAAGTAATTATGAGTTCTTCTATGTGACACGTTGGGGCATGTCTTGCATAAATTTACGTAATAGCAAAGTCCCGAGGGAAGGAAGTGACTTCGGATTCACGGGAGACTGAACTCACTAGACGTACTTTCGTTTCATCAGAATCTTTTACAACAGGTATTTCTATCAAAATTTCACAATTAAAATCTTTCATGATTTAAATATTCTCCCTACAATACATAATTGGGAAAGAAAAAGGGTCAGAAGTTCAACTGGTAAATTGTAAAGGTACATTGTAAAGGCTTTAAATTGTTAAGCATTAATGTGGTGTTTCACAATTTTCGTTATAACATATAGGTTTTTCGAGAAGATAGATATTTGTTTTATTTTATAATAGTTTCGATTTACTGAGATGTAAAGGTATCCGTAAATTACTGAAAAAAATGAGAAGAGTATTCAAGTTCCTGGAAACTTGTTCTTCGTGGAAAAAGTATCTACAAAACTGCGATCCTTCGCAGCTCCAAGCTTCCCTCTTATGATTCACAAGTTCTTCCTCATGAATTAGAACATTGCGAAGAGCTGGTCATTTCAATGCAATAAATGAGCCATAAATAAGGTACGGTAATTATTATACCATTTTACCATGGATATTTTCGGGGAAAGTCTAGCAAGAACTAATTTCATGTTACATATTTCACAAACTTTGAGAGTATCCAAGAGAAGTTCTTGCAAGAACCTCCAAATTTAATGTAAGAATATACCATAAATTGTAATTCCATCTTGTGATCCAATTGTGATAGTAATTCCATCACTACGGAAAAAGAAACTTTTACACAAAATTTCACGTAAGAAATGAAAAGTGTAGGACCGGAGAATTTGAAGAGATATCTTATAAACGCATACTTAAAAATTATCACACAACTACGGTAGATTATCAGACGTTTCCTTGAGGTTCAGATTGGTAAATGGAATTAGCTTATTCTATACGTGTACGAATATGAATTTTTGTTTGTCTGTCAGCTGGGAATTGCGTCTCCACTTGCATGCTAGCCAGTAGGTAGGTATCGTAAACGAGGTAAATAATAATAATAATAATAATAATAATACATGGAAATTAAAATTAAAGTAAGTTACAGGTCTCATTCCACAGTTCCAAGACTATACAATACGACAAAAAGGAAACGAATTTAGAAGAATGAACAAGGAAAGTTAACTCGACCATCATTTTTTCGAGCTTAGAAGAGAACAAAATTACAATCGTATGAACGTTTTTATCAAAGTTAGAATCCCCAAACTGCATTTTTGAGTCAGTACGATGTAGTAAGCTCCTGAGTCTGCTCTTGCAACGGTTTACTGAATCTAGTGTCACAAAATAAAAGTAATAATGTAGTTTAAAAGGAATTTCTTCTTCACCCTCACTAAGAATATTGTCAAAGCAAAACATTTTATATGCCACCCTGTAAGTGAAGCATTGTCCGACTAGCAAATGACAGCAAGGAAAGAGATAATTATTGATGTAGACTTGTAGGTTTTCACGACCGGCTTCTTCAGATAAAATATTATTTTCCGGGCCATTAGGTCGTGGTCTATTGGGATAGAACCCGAACGTTTCGCCTGCGACTGCGGCAGGCATCTTCAGCGGCGTGGACGGAGACGTCTGTTCAGGAACTCGCTGGTATCTGACGCTGGGGCTGCGNGTGGCGTATAAGTAACCTCTCCCCCCCCCCCTCCCTTGCTCCGGGTCTCTCAGAATTATTGATGTTTCATGAGACGGGAAGAATTAATGTTCACTTTCCAAGTATAAAACTATTCTATGTGTTATTTGGAGGAGATATTTCGTATCAACAATAGGTTAAAAACAGCTCTAAAAATAAACAATAGTGAAACAAGAGGATTAGAGCAGTATGAGCAGTACACACAAAATTTACTAACCCATAAATACATATGAAAAATATTTTTAGAAGATATCAAAGGGGAACATTTTGTATTACATAATCCCTGAATTCACGCCAGAAAAGCCAGTTTTGGTATAAAGAATATAATTTTGTTCGAATACTGTTCTACCGACACATATTCTCTAAGATGAAAAGAAATTTGAAGCAAAATCGTAAAATTGAAAAAAAAAAGTATTTTGTATGAAGAAAAAACACAACTGTATACTATATTAAAGAATAATTATACAAATGGTGAGATGGAAAACATTCCTAGATCAATTAGTGTCAACAAATTGTACCTAGCTCATTATACGGAAGTATTTTTTAATTTCATGTATTTGAATATCACGGATGATCAGGAGATCTGCGGCTGCCGTACAGAGAAGTGAATTGGATCCATCTTTCCCTGGTAAAGCACCCAAACTCTGAAGAAAACCATGGAAATAGTTCCTTGGAAACTTACCATCAGTTCCGTTCGTGCCTGGTCGGCCCGGCGTGCCGTCAATGCCCGGTTTGCCATTCACTCCGGGAAGTCCGTCCAAACCATTGCGCCCTGGTATACCATCGAGACCTGGCTCTCCGGGAACACCATCACGACCATCCAGACCCGGTGAACCTGCAATGAAGCAAAGTGCGAGAAGTTAGTTTGCTGCTATATTAAAGTAGAATGTGGGCTGACTGAAGATGGAAACTGATAGTGCAAAACCTGTGATCAAAATTTCTGGTTTACGTTTTCCCTCGAATCTAAATTTTTGCATGACAAAATAAGAACCATTACTACCAAGGAATAAGTAATTCGTAATTCATGGAGTGAAGGAAAAAATCTGAACTCCGGTTCACGATGGGACTGAAGATTGACAATATGCCTCACGTCTATACCAAAATGGCTCACTGTAACTACAACAAAATCATCAAGAAAATAACAAAGAAAATTTAGAATAACTAATAAAAATTTCAACAACCAGTCTTGGACAATAATTTGAGACCAATTTTCAATCAATTCTTTACTACAAACATTGCACAGAGGTTT
The DNA here is from genome assembly GCA_002313205.1 of Laupala kohalensis. Lineage (NCBI taxonomy): Eukaryota > Metazoa > Arthropoda > Insecta > Orthoptera > Trigonidiidae > Laupala > Laupala kohalensis. The sequence continues at coordinate 149,246 of NNCF01131259.1, read as the reverse complement.
GTGGTACGTAGTGCAACACTAATACTCTATGACGAGCGTGATGGACATTCCATCCTGTTCTCTTTAGAAGTCGGACGATAATTTTCTTTACGCTCTATGCACCTATTCTCGTCTTCGTTTGAACTGCTTTCATAGTTCTGTTCAATGTTACTTTCTGATGACGAAGACTGATCCAGGTTTGCCTTCAATTTCTTGAATTTTTCGATTTCTTTTTGATTTCCCTTTATCTTCTTTTCACATTACTTTGAATTCTTCTACGCTTCTTGATTTCTTCTTTTCATCTACTTTAGCTTCCTTTTTCGTATATTCTCATTGGCATGAGAAATTTCCTACAAGAAATCTTGGTTACGAGGGATTTATGAAGTAGGAGAGTCACTCTTTATATGAGAAACATTCAAATCTTGTTCACTATTGCCCCACCTAACCCTACTTAAAACTCACTAAGCGGAAAAAAGTTTGTAAGCGTAATCCAAATTTAGTTGCTCTCAATTTTCAAACAGAAAGAGATTTAACAATAAATTAAACTAATTTATTTTTAGAAGAACGGGAAAAACGGAGGAAAATTTTTCAATTAATTTTCTATTAGCAATAATTGGAATACAGAGCTATAAAACTCTGTCTTCGTTCTTCTCACATTTAAATTGGAGTCATTTTCCTGCGATTACATTTCTTGAAGATAATTGTATTTCTCTGGTTGTCTTGAATAAGGTGCAATCGTATTTTCGAGAAACGGGAGAAGTAAAATCCTTTTGTTCTTCTCACTTTCTTTCTTCGGTTAGTGGTTATGAACTTACAAGAATGCTTGTCAAAAGTTTCTTAACCGCAGACATAAACCCCAGCAGTTTTCCTCCATGAAATTCATAGTCATCGGTCGGTGCTGCACTATTCCCTTTTTCAGGTTACCTTGTCATTTCAGGCTGTGGATGAGCTCCTTCGGCTGATGCCCCTCTTGACCCAGGCCAGCTCACCTGACCTTCTTCGCCACTTCTCTCCATCGGGTCGTCACATCGTACACTGACGACCACCATTTCTAGTTGCCTTAGATAGCTTCAACTCTCATCGCTCCACATCCCTATTATGTTTTGTTACTTTTTTTCGGAACATCCAGTGTGTACTACTTCATACTGAGCATTATCCACGTTGGACAAAGAAAATTGTGATCCTAACTCAACTCACCTTGTTGTTCTACCTTCATGTTGTATCCCAACTCACTACATAATTATGGTAAAGGTCTCCACCACTTTCCACCACTCCATATCATATGCATCCTCTCAAACTTCCTACTGTGGTTTTGTCTCCATTTTACTTTTATCTTACACTATTCTATAATATTATTAACATTTCTCTCTTTCTCATGTCCTCACCATTTTCTCATCCTGATATGTAGGACCCCTCTATGACATCTCTCTTTTCCTACGAGTCTCTCCCCTTCTGGCTACTTTTGTCTGGGCCACGCCACTCTATCCCACGCCTGAGGGAATCTCTGTCTGTGTTCGACCGCAACCCAATAGCTGGATGGCCTCTCTCGCCTCTGCACCCAAACAAGCAAACATTTACTTTGGACCAAGTGGAGGGAAGGGTGAACAGAGTTCACGAAGATAGGATGCCGGAGAGAGTGGAGGCGCTGGAGATAGCGAAATTAGGATAAACGGGATTTGGATGGATGCATTGACAGCAACACATGCCCTCCAGAAGGAGATGTAGTTGCTAGGGATGCATCGTACTGAGTTGTAGAGTACCTATGGGATTGGGATAGGAACAGGGGATTGGGCAGGGATGGAGAAAAGGAATGAAATGAATTTGGGGAGATTTCAAAGTACCATCCTTTCCATTTCTCGCCGTGGTAAGGAAAGGAAGAACGGGTCGTAGAGACCAGGCGATACGTGCGAGAAGTGTTGAGCTAGCGTGGGAGGGATTTTGAGCACGCACCTTAGGGCGCTCTGAATTGCGAGATGCTCTGCTTGTGGGTGCGGCGCCATGTAACTCTCTGCATCTCATTCGGCCCCTCCTCACATACCGTCTGTTTCTCCCCCACCCAGCTTAACCGCTAGTTCTCAAACGTTGGATCTGGGCGGTCGGATTTGGTAAGCTAGTAAAATAACAGAGCCTAACTAAGCAATGCTTCATCCACAAAACTGAAAAAGAACTTCGAATTCAACTACAATATCAATGCACCGGAGTATTTAGTTCCATCCAAATTTGCTTCACGAAGGAGCATTTGTTAAAGCTACAATTAGTAAAACGGAGGAGGGAATAGTAGTACGAAAAGTAATTTACCTTACATCATTATTTGTATCAGTAGAATATAAAATTAATATTGGAGTAAAGTATTTTTATTTTACTCTATATCTACAACATGAATAATTATTGCAAGAACAATATTATAATACATATCTAATTACTCGTAGCTGAAGAATGCTTGAAATGAAATTTAAACATTTTATGTTGGGGAAGAACGTTCCGAATGTAATGAAAACATGTGAATTGTTAAACCATCCTCTAATAGGCTTCTATTACAAAGGTTAATATAAACCTGACACTAGCGAAATAAATCTCTAGAAAGTTGTAATTTTATTTCATTCACTGTGTGTCACTGAATAATCTAAACGTATCTGAAGAGTTAAAATAATTATGTTGTAAGATGCAGGCGCATTGATTTTGCTTCAGTTGTTAACATGGAAAAGGTTTCCGAAGTTCAGTTTAGACTGATATAACCAATTTTATTGAAAGATTCAGATGTTAACATCTAGAAAGAATTATTTTGAAGCCCAAGAAGAAAAATCTGTGTTAATTTTATAACAAGTTTTGTGGAAAATTTTCAATATTGATTGTCTCAAATCACCTGAAGAAACTAGATTTTCTGGCAAAAAAGCTGTCACAATAAAGAACACTTAGATTGCATCATTATGACATAAATGGAATATTCAGGTTCCAATGGATTTCATTAATGATAGCTCCTTCACTCTGTTTCCCAAGCTGCTCGGTAATGTGAAATACTTCGCGATTTAATCACATAAGAAAGTTGTAAATATATAGTTATCTAGAAAGTTGTAAATATATAGCAATTTCACTTCAGTTCGTTGAAGAGTCAGTTTTGCAACCGTCAAGTTTCTGGATTAGATTCCTGGGTAAGAAATATTCTTACGTATTGTGATGTCGTTTTATGACATGAGTAAAAGTTTGATCTTGGGGATCTTGAATTGCTTTTACTTAGCCAACAATTCACGCAAACCCCTGCCATGTACATCAGTAATGAAGTGGAAGCTGGCTATGATTATCGAAATTCATCACGGTGTTTTACAGAGGCGAACTTCATAATGATAAAACTGTAACAGTAATTAATGAAAAAATAAGCGAGAGTAACTCTAAGAATCCTGGGTAACTTCATAATTAAGAATTTTCAATTCCAAGGTTGAAGTCTTGCAAAAAAAAAAATCGTCTAATGGCCAACAAAAAGGTTCAAACTTTTAAGAGGTTTTTATATAAATTGGCGCGATTCAATCACCCAACTGACAAGTTGTGGTCTCTTACAAAAATGTCACCCAACAGAATTGAGTCCCAAGACAAACTGATATTTGTCGAAGTGCCTCTCCTTTTTTTAAAAATACTTGGCTATATGTTAACAAAACGAAAAAAAAAACGATCAAATACCCTTTTAAGACATTTATAGAATAGAAGTAAAATGATTAGTTTGTTTTCATTGTTGTTCACTTTCCAATTTTTCCTATCCATTTAATACAATTTTTAATGAGAGCGCTGTGGTTGCTCAAATATAATCGCAGATACATATTTCATAGCACATGGAAATAAGAGCCGTCAACATTTAATTGGTCCACTCGGCTCTCAACGACACGTCTAGCAAAATTTCAATCTGTCTAATATGGTGTTATGGGTTGATATACGTTTGTAATTGTTAATATCTTTGTTGCAGTGCTGAGAATAATGTTTTCAATCATGATTTGATACCTCATCATCGATCTGATAGAAAGGGGAGAGACGTTCATGATTAAAACTACTGATATTTCGCAAAGCTAATAATTTTGTTACATTTGAATTACGTTAATCAAATTGGTCAAGCAACTGCATCCAGAGCATTTAACCCACCAAATCCTTACTCTGTGAAATTTAAACAATTTTTTGTCTGAAATAGAGCTCTAAATTCTTTGGAACAATGGTACGAGCCATTGTAAATAAATGAAAACAAGCCGTTGAGACTTGACTTTTATTTGATTTTTTTAAAATAACCAACATTTGCGTTATTCTATGCCTTGTTGAGGTTGATTAATTAAATTATAGACAGAATGGGACTTTGTACTCAATTTCACTTTTCATGATGAAGTTTTTAATTTTACCGTTCATTTGCTTGAATTGCAACATATTTCCGATGGAAGGTCCCGTTAATGGTTGACTGATAATATTACATCTTTCATTTTACATAATATTACCACTTGTAATTCAGGGACACTAATTCTTGAGGAAATGTATTATTCCAGAAAATATGCTTTACCATTTTTTCAACATTTATTACTGGACATGCTCATCAGACGTCCTCTTTCTCATAATTTTAGACGGATGTTTTGTATTGGGTGATAGCCTGGTTTTGAGAGTTGTGTTAAAATCTCGAATATTGAGAGAAAACCCAATACGTGTCTTGCTTATTATATTAACCCAATTGAGGACTGCGACTTCACTCACATGAATTTTGTGATTTAGCAGAAATATACTTTCTCAAACCTCCATTGATGTGTGGTAAAATGTTATTTATCAATGATAGTGGCTTGGTAGTGGTGTGCAATGTATGTATATCACCATTGTTAGTCCCTTCTTTTCTCATAAAAAAAATATTTTGAAAGAAAACTACAGAGCGAATTTATACGAATCATTTACAGTCCTTAGAATAGGGAGAAGAATCTAAACCACGCTTCATTTTGAAATGACATCAGAGGTTGAAGCAAGAAACTAATTTCTAAAATTTGCTTTTGCTTCATTACAAGTAGGGGTAGTTTTGCTTTATTATAAGTACTGATTGTGACACCAAATACTTCTTGAAATAAAACAAAAATTCATCATTTTCAGACTATTGGTTTAACAGTTTAAAACACAACGTTTCGACTGTGAACACAGACCTCGTCAGGTGAATAAAAAATGTGTACATTCACAAAAAAATATTTTACTTGTCACTAACATTTTAAACATCGCAAAAAACCCTAAAAAAAATATTACTGCCCACGAAATAAACTCACGTGGTCGTAACAATTACGATTTGTTCTCCCATGAGGGAGAACTCTGTTTGTATTATGATGCCAGTGATTGTTTTTATTTCGTTAACAGATGATAGTAATGTTTATTAAAGAGATGTGCGATGTTTGAAATATTTATGATAAGTGAAATGTTTGTTTTTTGTGAATGTATACATTTTTTATTCACCTGAAAAGGACTGTGTTCACAGTCCAAACGTTGTGTTTTAAACTGTGTTCAATCAATAGTCCGAAAATGATGAATTTGTGTTTTATTGAATAAAGTATGTAAATTGACAAACTGTAAATTACAACTTTTTGTAATATTTTATATAAATATACTCAAAGACATGCATTCGACATCGACAAGACTTCAAGCGTTAAAGGAAAACTACTGTATGGCGAAAAAGTTGTGTATAGTGAAATTAAAACAGACAATGCTGGCGAAGAGTGGTAAATATAAAATGATTGAACACTGTTCGATTGTCAGATACTCATTGAAACGGAATAGGGAAATATTTTGATTTTCAGAAGTGAACTCTTCTTTCGATTAATTGATGTTGAGTTTTGTATGAAAGAGCTTATGTACTCTGAGATCAAGAATGATCCCACACACAGAGTGACTTTCTTGACGTTTTATTATTCTGCTCTTAAGAGGTTATTGAGTGTTGTACTTTTAAATTAAAATTGCATCATAATATGCTGTTAGTGGGAAAATCGTGATCTCATTTATCACTGCATTGTCATAAAAAATGAAAACAACACATATTCAGACTGTCCAAATAACTTAATATTATATTGCAGACCAGTCCTAGTTCTATGAATTCAAATTTTCTTAGGAATTTATATCGAAGGATGTTCTGTTGATCCAGATGGAACCAATATTCACCCAATATATCACGTACTTTTCAGTGCGTCTAAATAAACATGCACTCTTTAGATATGCTCTAGCATACGTACCAGTGTGTTTGAATTGCGGTCAATTGCAGCACAAGTAAAATCCTAATTAAACAATAGTCATATTTGGAATCAGTGAAACAATAATTGATGTTATTTGAGAGGTAGAGAAGTTTGTCACTTTCTACTGGAGGGCATAATGTATTTCAAATTTATAAACGTGCATTAGTAGTATGTGTTAGGATTCCGGCGCCATACAAAATTGTTTAAAACGTATTGTACAAGTTCCGAAGTGCATCAAAATTTCTCCCCCTTTCTGAGTTTATATCACAACATTGTGATATAAACTCAGAAAGGGATGGGATTGATGTCTAGTGTGACTAGTGTGTAAGAGGTATAATTCGGAGACTATAATAGAGCGAGAGGAAAGATTTTTTGTTGTCTATATTATGTAAGTCGATATTACTCTATCTTTCGTTTTCATCATTTATGTATGCTACACTTTCATGAAAACACTCGAATAATGGGGTCATTTTTTCTCTTATTAATAGTATGTCAAAAAGAAACTAAATATTATAGATCCCAGCCCAAAAGTAAAGGATTAGTTTATTCATCGCAACCGCCTTGTAATGTTCAGGGCATTCTCAGTCACCAATATTACATTCCAGCATTCCTGTGCATCTATTCCAACATTCCTCAAGGAAAGTTCCGGTTATCGAGAACAAATAATCAATATCTTATAACCTATATCCCGTGGAATGTTGATTATCTCGTTGGCAAATGTGGCTATACAACATTTAAAGTCATAATGACACCAGTGAACAATTTGTGCGTGTTGATTCAAAGACATACAAGTAATTATATTTACGCGAGTGCAGTCACTGATTACAAACGAAAACACTGGTTATTGCATTTCGACCACAAATGTTCAACTGGTACTGAATGTGACACCCTGGGATGATATTTATCGGTTACATTTAACATCGTTACTAGATCGAGTTTGCTCTGTTCATGATAATGCAAGATATCCTGTTTATACTGGAACTTTCTAATTTAGTATTGAATTTGGTGACAGATCGTTGACAAATGAGCGATATTTTATTTATGTTAATCTCAAATAATGAGGTGGTTACATATAGTTAAAAATGTGGAATGTGTACCAACTTGACTCTTGTGAACTTTTATAATGTTTTATGTATTATTAATAATATTTATTGTATGTCCATTTAATGTAGTATGCGATCCATAACTATTTTTTCTTATTCCTTTTCTGAAGTGCATCAGTCTGCATCTCTCATTTTTTCCTTAACTCCTTCACGATTTCGTGCTGCCGGAAAGGATTGATTTAAAGCACAAACAAACATGAACAATTTTCAGTCTCAAGTAAAGAATTTTTAAAAATTATCGAACCATTGCGGTCAGCTTTCACGGCTCTTCATCTAACCTATTTGTTTCAATAATGGACTAGACTCGTCACTTTCCTTAACATGACAAACAATAAATGTTGACTTGCACAGTTTTCTTTATTGCCGTTTTTATTTTTTATGCACTTCATATTTGTTTTATTGTGAAAAAAAAAACGTGAAAAAAATTCGACGGAAATACATAATATAATCACCTAATCGAGTAGGGTGTTTAAGACCAATCATGATTGTTCCCCCGTGGTATTTCCGGTTCTACACAAAAGCTTCAATGCACTAGACGCAAATGCTTTTTTATGCTTTATCTCTAGGACATTACGAAGAATAAAAATATAATTTCCAAAATTAGATGCAGACTAATTTCGCCAGAGATAAAACTGAAACCACAGCACTCGTTTAGTGAGTTACCCAGAGTGTTTAAAATCATATTTAGGATCTCTCATGTTCTTCTGTGAATAATTCTTCTGCTGTGTTTTCGCACTCATACACATACAAATAAAATCCAACAGTATGTTTTATTTTTGATATTTGCGTTCTTGTTTTCTTTTGTTCTCACGTAATGCCTAAAGGGATGAATGAACATTCAATTCAGCATTCAACATATTTTCTCAGATTTTTGGTTCGCTCTTCAATACTAACGGCTATTTTATTTTATTTTCCTCTCTCGAAGGACTTTCAGAGTGAAAATGAGAAAATACGGTAATAATTAAATACAATATATCAAAATACACTTCACACAATATTGTTTGACAACAAATGTTTGGACATAATCTTGTGATAATTAGTATCGTGTGAAATTTCACATCATAAGTTATGCTATCAAGTTTTTGGGCTACTTTCCCTGATTAGTTTTATAATATTAGTATTTATCCAATTAATTCAGATTTTCAAAATATTCAACGATTTGGAAACTACGGATGTTTTTCACTTATAGTATGAAAAACAAATATGAGATTAAATTCTTCTAGCATATTTATACAAGAAAATATCGTTGTTATGTGAACGGTTACGACTGGAAAACGCCCTTGATTCCGAAGAAGGAGTATTCAAGGTTAGTGATTGACATCGGAGAGAGTTAACTATTAGGTGAAGATGTAGAGGATGTCATATATTCGCTCAAAACACGCAAGGGAATCTTGACGTGCTTCCTTCTAATACGGATATTGAAATTTCTGCATTTACGATATAACATCGATAGACGCTGTCCTATGAAACAGAAGCTATGATGTAAGCACTAAGAGACACCCTAATTCTACTCCACTGTAATGAAATGATTTCATGACCATAAATTTGAAAAAGTAGGGAAATACCCAGCACTCAAATTAGAAAAGTAGATATTTTGCATCTTTTAAAAAACGATTATCGAAAAAGAGGAACTTACGAACTATCATCTACAGATTTTTTGGCAAAAATAATAACTGAATAACAAGAGCTGTCTGTTCTTGCAGTCACGAAATGCATTATATTTTTTTAAACTTAGGAGCAAAGCAAATCTGTAATTTGAAAAAAAAACACAAGCTCTTAGGATTCTCACTCCTTTAATTTTTTGTTATGATTTAAAAAAAATAAAAGCAACTATTCAAAAGCCGACACATTTCAATGTTTGGAAATAATAAAATTATCAAAATGAATCAAAGATATCGCCATAATGGGGAAAGAAATTCAAATAGTCTACCGCAATTTTTTTTTTTTTTGAGGAATCATCCCAACTTCACATAATGACAATGAAAAGAATGACAAAATATGTCCCATGTGTACGTGAATTTAACTCCAAAACCTTGCTAAACAGAGAATAATATAAATATAATCGAAATTTGTTCAAGTATGATTCCAGACAAGTTGACAATGAGTGATCTAATCTCTTGCATCTTATATCTAATCTCTTGCATCTTATATTAATTAAGTTATTATTCTTGAAGGTGGAAGTATTAATGTATCCGTTTCTTGTGTTGGAAGATTCCAACAATTTTTTTCCCGATGAAACTATTTTTTCTATGTGGTAATTAGAAAAATATATCTTTATAATTAGAATTAGAAAAATGGGAATAGAATAGAAGTGTGAATTAGAAAAATATATAAATAGTTTTATGTATGACCTATTCTCAAATAAAAAACCAATCAGTTAGAGAAATTTATTATAACATTTTTTACAGATACCTGTATATCTACTTTAATCGTTGAAGATAACTCGGCAACTTCCTATATCAGCCTCTCCAAGTTAATCAACTTACATTTTGCAAGCACTTATTTCAAGTTGAAACGACATTAAAATATCTAATTCTGTATACCTTCTCCAAACTTCTCCCATTATCTCAGTTTCACGTTCACTCTTCTCGATTGCCAGTGTTTTCACCCTTCTACCTTTTTCGAACGTAATAGGTGGTTAAGGTGAGCATTGTTGTTACGTGCAGCGTGAAGAGTGTGTGCGTAGGATTGTGCATCGTAAGCAGTAATTACTGTGCTGTCTGAGGACGCCCATGCGAGGCTTCATCAAAAGGGAAGCTCATTCTAAAGCTACATAAGTCCACATATGAATATTAATGAAATAGTTCTGACATCATTGATTTGATTAACCTGTAATTAAATACAACGAGGAATAATAAAATGTTGCGAGCACACTTATTGTAACAACAAATAGCAGAATAATGTAATTAAATCATGGATAATGATTGCTTTCACTCTTGTTCAGTCATTGAATGACGTAAATAATTTCTTCATAAAATTGTTTACCTCATTGCTCCTTTGTGTACAATGCTCGTCAGTGCATGTTGTTTGGAAAACTCAAGTTAAAATTTAATCTACAACAAAAACTTAGAAATTTTCGTTAGATCTTTTGTTTCTTTCACATCATTTGGAAAGTTGGAAGAGCAAGACTTTTTGCATTTTCAAGTAAATAAATACAATGGAGGAAATTGCAAGAAATTTTTGTGTCACTCCTCGTGTACGAGAACTCAAAAGAACTCGTAATTCTTAGTGCTATATTTTTCTGCTCGCTGACTCACTTGAAATTTATTTTCCGACCATGAACAATGAATTCGGTTTGCTCTCATGAGAGAGAAATAAACCACGAGCAAATTAAAACTGAGAAATCTTCTTTTGTTTGATGAACAATTAGATATAAAAGTCGTCTTGTCTTTCGACCCAGAGATGTTCCAATTGTCACGATTAGTGCTGTAAAATACTTAATAATATCCTATCATACGAAAGTGGGGCTATTTTCTACATATGCAAGGCACAATTCATTACAACATGCATAAATGTCATTATTTACGTTTTGTATAAATTAGAGGTGAACTGGGTTCGATTATGCTGTTATGTTATCAGACTTTCCTCAAAATTTACAACCATTTACAACCATGGTTTTGCATCTAAATGGCTATACAATATCACAGCATGATTAGAATTAAGTTGCTGGCAGATTCTATAAAATACGAGTATATCTTGAAGCGCGGAAAAAATTTTGGCTGACAACTTGGTGTCAAAATGTATATAATGTGGAACCATTCATTCGAGTGTTTGTGCTTTATGATTTTGTGGACCACACGTGCAAGGGTTTACCGTTATGTATTAAGTTAAGAGATCAACCTCGTAATTCATATCATGGAAGGATGTCGTTGAAATTAAACCAGTTTAATTTCAACGACGTTGCCTGTGGTAATGTCTACAAGTACAATCAACATTTCAAAATTATGGTATTAGACGTTGAAGTAAAAGTTATCACAAGAGCCTTTTACACTTTTGGTGTCCCATTTACCGACGGCAATTCGAAATATCGACCAGGGTTTATCTATAATTAGTATTTAAAGGAACTGGAAAATACAAGTAAGAAGTCGTGAACAGGTGTCTGTGCAAGGTAATTTTTTAAATATTTTTAAAATCCCTGCTTCAGGAGAATGGTTTGCAGTCTGATTTTTGTTTCATTTTGCTCTGTGTTCGCAGAGGAAGAAGAGGCCTCAGTGTCATTGAAATGTTGCTGACCGTCCGCTGTTCTGTTGCAAAATGCTCTTATATGAAATTTTGGATAAAAACTCGCACACTAATTTTTTAGTGACCGAGGGGAAAAATTACTTATGAAACTGCAGATGCCTTACTGTTTCCATGGGTCTACGTGTCCGCCACACCGAAGCAAAATGGTAATTTATTGCATCACATATTGTCATGGTTCTTCCAAATTGCTGTTAATAGATTGTAAAAATTCTCTTTTATATAAAAAATTAGTGCAATGCTTATTAAATATTGCTAATGGAGTAAATTGCTTATAAAACCTTTTTTGGTAAATATGTAAACGATAACAGTTGATTTTGTGACGAAAATAATGTTAACGTGTCCTTTTTGTAACCGGATAACAAAGTAGTTGTTGGATATCGGTGAGGCGATACTAGTAATCATTTATTCTACCGGATAACAACTTATCTAACATTCAATTTTTAGATAACTTAACGAACTAGAAACTTCATATCCACTTTTCTGCATAATTGTAGACTACTACAGTTTCAGAAAGTAATTTCTTCCTTGGGCGCCAATATAACGTTACATCATATAACAGTAGAAATAATCGTTGTGAGATCACGACGGGACATAGAAATGCACAAGAGAAATAAAAATTAAGATCAAGAAAGGTTTAATCTTGGAACTCATCATGTTTGTGCTTTCTTGCTGCTTCCGTTCTTCTCAAGTTTCTACAGAATACACATGAGTGCATAATATTCTGTCAAAGCCATTGAGAAAGCAAATGGACGCAGAATAATATCCGATGGCTGGACACATTTCATTTAAGCATATATTTCTTCCGTGTACCCTACACGCGGAGAAGATACGTGATGACTTTCGGTCAGGTGAAAATGGCGACGAGTCGGGAATTGAACCCGCGACTCCTGCTGGAAGTATTAGGTCTGGGTGGAAGTGGTGTACAGTTGTGGAAGGCGAACGGGTGATGTAGTGGTTAACACCCCTGCGATCAAATAAATCAAATAAATTCTGGTTTCGATTCCCGGCTCGTCGCCATTTTCACCTCACCGAAAGTTATCACATATCATTTAAGTTCATTGTAAATAAGCCTGGTTCGATATTTTAACGAAATTTGGCGTGACATGTAAAGAAAAATCACCTAACGCATTGTATAAATCGGAGCAAATAAAGAAAGAGAATTAATTAGCGAACATTCAATTATTCAAAACTACTAATTGTACCAAATGGAGCAAGAGTTGGTAATTTACGTTCGCGTATATTGCGTACCCAGGATCATAAAGATCTCTAAATCAAACTTTCAGAGTACATAATACTTTACCTCAGTCACAGAATGATATGTTTGAGAAAATGATCCTACACCCATCAATGCTTTTAATAATACTACTTTTTAATTCCCCCATTTCAAGGTTGTAAAAGACTTATTTAAAAAATCATTAAGATTTTGTTGCGAATTTACCCGACACATGTGCCCAGAATAAATCGAACTGCTTTGTAAGACTCGTGATATGCAATATGGTATCAAGTACATTTCCGATAAATCTAACTGTTGGTTAACGCCTTCTGGCGTACAAAGAATATGTTTGTTAAACGCATTAGGAAATTAAATTTGTTTCAAAGGAGTTAGAACTCCTCAACAAACTCACTGAAATTTCTTCATAGATAGCTGACACCTTCATTACTCGTTTTCAAATGTCAGCATAACATTCTCCAAGTCTCTCATCTCGTTGTAAGAGAGGTGTGACCTTCTGTCATGTTAGCAGTGCCATTGTTTTCTTACCATGTCATATGCGGGCTAAGTGCGTTGAGAGGGGTGTCAAGAGAAAATGAGTATTTACATTACTCCAAGTTCTTGAAAATCTGGAAAGCATATTTGATAAAACTGTGTTAATATGGTGTAAAAAATTCAAATGGAGTATTGCCCAGAATATATGAGAAATGGTAATTTTACACCACGACAAGCAGTGAATATTAAATTAAACAAACGGAACATTGTTCATGAAAAGCAGTTTACCGTGATCATATTTCTGTTTCCTCGGTGACTGAAAATCGAATTTTGTTACAAAAGGAAAGGGGGTATCTCAATGTGTTCCATAAAAAATTTATGTTTGAATAGTTTTAATTGATAAATATTCCGGAATAATCAAATGGAAATAGTTAAAAACAATAAATTTTGCCATTTAGTAGAACAACTAATTTATTTTTGCTTCTTCAAAATGCAACCAATTAACATTATCAAATTTTGTTAATATTATAAAAAATTAGCGGTTTCTCTTCGTAAGATTTGTGTATATTCCTAAGGTGAGAATGGAAAGGAGATGTTGATGGTTGGAGAGAGAGGGATGGCTAGGTACCAATATTTTTTAAAAGTAGATGGTTCCAGTGGTATTCCTTTTTATCCAGTCCATACCCACTAAACTGATCTCTCTTACAGTTTAATTGCAGCTTGTAGGAGCAACGACATCAGACACTATATTACAGTTTGAACTCAGAAATTAAACGCTTGCAACTGAGTAAACAAAAACAAAAAGGACTGAACCTGCGCCTGATATGCATATCTAAAATTAAAACGCCTATTTCAAAAACCTGAATCCTAAATAAGATGAGGTAGAGATGAGCTAAGGGAGGTAGGGATGAGACAAGACAAAGATGACTTGACGAAAGAGGTTACAACACGTTACTCTGGGTCACACCTTTTTCCATATTATTTTCCATATTCCTTTGATTCAGAAAGCAATAATGTTTTCACCTATCTCAATTGAATGCACATATAACGTAAAAAAATTGAACAATTATCGGAATATCGGTAATATAAAAATGCTATAAAAACTTTATACTATATATACTTAATATTTTGCGCACTTCTCATGTAAATGTTTGGACTGTTTTTAGAAGTGTTTTATATATTAAAAATACAACATATTTTGGCAGAATTGTAATGTGTTTCAACCAATACTGGTCGTATTTTTAAATACATTTAATATGCCAATGATAGAAGGAATTAGTTGCATTTATAATTCTGCTATAGAACTCTTGAATGCTTATACATTTTTAGGAAATACGATTCTGACATCTAGGGCATAACTGAATGCAAAGGGATGAGGAAGTGAAGGAGGGGAAGCAACGAAGGAAGAGATGGTGAGAGAAGGAAGAGGGTTAATGGGAAGGGGGGGGGGGAAGGCGCCGGAGGGAATTGATGGCGGGTCGTTGAGAGTGCTGGCGCAAGGGGTATCAAAGAAGAGGTTGGCATCGAACTTAGAGATGCGAGACGTAGAAACGCTGGGAAGAGATATTTTAAACCGTACTCTAATAACAAAACTAAATACTCCAAACGAATTCCCATCCTGGCCCGGGTTTTTTCATTCTGGTCCGGGTTTTTCCCATCCTGATCCGGGTTTTCCCATCCTGGCCCGGGTTTTGCTCCGGTTTTCCTTCGAGTAGAGGCGGATTTTCCTTCGANATGGAAAACGACAGGCATATACTAAAATCGAACAACCGGATGAAAGCCATGTGGAATATTGTTAAAAATTACACGTCAACTTCTGAAAATCGCGAAGAAAATGTTTCTTTACTAAACGATGGCAAAATCGTAACAAATCCTCAGGACATCGCAAATTTGTTTAATTCTCACTTCTCAGAAGTTGGTAAAACAACGAACTCAATATATCCAAATCAATGTCCTCCAATTACCCACGTACCCAGTTCTATGTTCACTTCCGAAACTAAGGCCAGTGAAGTCATGGGAATCATCAGCTCATTGAAAAACAAATTTTCAACATGTATAGATGATATTCCTGAGTTTATTGTTAAATTTTCGTCCCATGCTATATTAAATCCACTCATAAATATTTTTAATAGTTCTTTATCGGAAGGGGTGTTTCCTAAAATATTTAAGAGAGCTAAAGTGAAACCTTTACACAAGAAAGGAAACAAACTTAATATTGGAAATTACCGACCCATATCACTACTACCCACTTTCTCAAAAATCATAGAAAAATTGTTCTATAAGCGTCTTCTAGATTTGTTATAAAAAATAACATTCTCTCTGACGATCAACATGGTTTTAGGGAATCCTTTTCCACCACAAGCGCCATATTTTCCTTCTTAAACAATGTTACGACATGTCTTGACATTGGAGAATATCCTCAGGGTGTTTTTCTTGACTTATCCAAAGCATTCGATGTCATCGATCACGAAATTCTCCTTTCCAAATTGCATTATTTAGGCATTCGTGGATTTCCACATCAATGGATAACTTTCTAATTAAAAGATAGATATCAACAGGGAGACATATCCTACACTAAAAATAAAATACTTCAGAGTTGTCTTTCAGAAACAAAGCCACTTTCTTGCGGAGTACCCCAAGGTTCAATTCTCGGTCCTAAATTCTTTTTATTGTATGTGAACGACATGTCATCATTCATATCAGATTGAAAAATGGTTCTTTTTGCTGATGAAACTAATTTACTATGTAAACACGCCAATGCTCAAAAAGTTTTGTCTAACCTTTCGACTTGGTTCCATGCAAATCGTCTCATTGTAAAAACTGACAAAACAGTGTCTATGTCATTTCACAATAGTAATACAAAAACTTTACCCCAGGTTTCTCTTTCTTTAAACGGAACACAATTAAAACCTTTACGAATACAAAATTCTTAGGTCTCCATATTCAAGACAACCTCAAATGGAATTGTCACATTGACAATCTTAATTCCCAATTAAGCAAATTGTGTTACGCATTCCGAATCTTAGTTAACGCAGTTAGTCCACGTATTTCCCGTTGCGTATATTTTGCAAACGTTTACTCCCATTTACGTTACGGCATTACTTTCTGGGTAATTCCGGTCAGAGTATTCAAATCTTTCAGAATTCAGAAGAGGATA
>NNCF01131259.1:77317-128508 GCA_002313205.1 Laupala kohalensis | reverse complement strand
CAAATGTATTCAGGTAATACAATGCCAAATGTATTCAGGTAATGCAATGCCAAATGTATTCAGGTAATGCAAAACCTCCATACGTTGTTCACGTTAGAGGATACAAATAAGAATAAACGTACTTTCTATCTCTATCCCTGAAATTGATTTAATATTTTATGTTCAATTGTTTGTTCTTAAAAAGCTTACCGCGCGAAGTGTTCATAATAGTAGATATCAATTAATTTCATAGGACAGTGACAGTTAGTATGTAAGTACTTGCCGAAGTATTCAGTTTCATTACATTTTGGGTGACAAGTTTGTTGAATCCAAATAATTCAACATAAAATATTAAATAATTTTCAGAGATAAAGATAGAAAGTATATTTAATTTTATTAATATCTACAAAAGTAAAATATGTATGGTGGCACTATCATTTGCCATGGCATTACTTTAATAAAAGCCTTAACTTATTTTATTCGTTTTAGTACATGGGGTAAATAAAAGTTTGTTTCTAAAAAAGGTTTCGAATCTATTGTTTTATACATTTCAGTGGTGGAATTTGTTTATTTATCTGTCGTAATAATTAATCTTTCTTGTTCAAAATACTAAAAGTCTTTTGGAACACAAACTTTTATTTAATATAAATAACATAAAATTGTCCGAGTGAATCGCCTTCCGATAGCATAAGCATCCTTTTTAGCAGCGATCGTAATGATATAATAAGAAGTTCCTCCTCTGTTCACAATCAGATAAGAAGTTGTAACGGAAAGGCGTTGGTTTTGCAATTCGTTATACTTATTTGCAAGAAGAGACGGATTGTATTTCAGGGGACGCTTCTCGGAAATAAGCCGCGAGTAATCTCGGAATGAAATCGTAATAAAAAAACTTTAGAAACGTTTTTATTTGAGTTCGACATCATAATATTGCATTGTCATCGGGTTTATATATAACACATTATGTACAAAATTACAGCTGAATCGGTTAGGGGGAACTGGTTCAGTTGAAAGATTTGACTCATACATACTAACAAACTACCAGAACAAGTTAAATAAAAGCTTGTAATACAGATACGTCATCAAATCTGAAATGCAGTGCAAAAGTCTGTCAACGTCAAATACGTCATTAAGTGTGAAATGTTTTAAGTTTAGTCACAATAAAGATTAATTGTTTTCCATATTTCAAACATTTATAATAATGAAGTTCCTATTCATTTTACTTGAGTATTAGATGAAAATTAAACTAAAGATTCATTTTAAATCTAGAATATTTTGTCTTACTTTTAATCGAAGTTACAAGGAACAATCGATATATCGCGGTCTTACAACCGAAGAGCTGAAAATGAAGAATTTGATATTAAATTTACGCCCCTACAATTAGTTTTATTTATTTGCTTCTGGTATACATAAAATATTGTTTGATTATCTCGATCCTTTATATCCCATAGTCCTTTTCTTCATACTTCAGGGCACCATCTGGGGATTATATATGGTGTAAAGACATACTACAACCATTCTCAATTATTATTATAGATGGAAAACTAATCTACTCATGTTCATTAACGTTTTCCCCAAAACCTGATCAATGCATATTTATGAGACAATATTCATAAACCGGGTCTTATAGCTATCCCCTACCCTACCATTAAAACTATTGTTTGTAAACAACAATTTCATAAATGTTTAAATTGAGAAAATATACTTAAAAAATACGTTTTGATCTGTTTTAAGTCATTTTATAATTTAATTTAATTTCAAGATTCCTCCAATGTCCGGTGAAAAGTGAGTCTGCTACTGTACCCCGGTAACCGTTTCCAAGGATGTCTCCGGACCGAGGCATTAATCAGAAACCGGAACCATCCCCATCCTGGCCCGGGTTTTTCTCCGTTTTTCCTTCGGGTAGAGGCGGATTTCTTATACAGGTTCTCTAGGCTTTGTCTAGGGGCGTGTTTATTGTAACAATAAATCGTGAATTTAGTGTTTTTTCAACTCTTATGATTGTTAAACACTATACTCAGAATAATCTATAGTTCGATAATAATTTGTACATGTTAAATAATTTTTTTTGCGTTAAATTACAAACATATTGACATTCTATTATCATTATAACTTGCAGCTAACTTTTTATCTTATCTAGGAACTTTTGCTGACATTTTTTAATCCGCCTCTGCCTTAGGACCCTTGATCGGAATTGATGGGATGGTCCGTTGCTTGCTTCCGGAGAGTAAATTAGTTTATTGTCCTCCACGTGGTCATACGCAGTCTGTACTGTTTTTTTGACAATAAATTTATTATTATTATTAACCAACAAACATCGTTTCGTGGAGACAAATAAAGACAGTTTCTTTATTGAGCTACATACTTTTTATCGAAACATGTGCCTATGAGACAATTTCAATTTTTTAATAGCATTTATGATTTATGAATTGGTTATTAAAACGAGCTATGATCGAAAATACTTTTGGAGAGGTACTTGGGTTCTTTTTTCAAAGGAATTTTATAAGAGTAATATAACATACTCTTTTTATTGTGGTGTAAATGGATTTATTTCATAAAATGTTTCACTAAAAAAGACATAGCTCCCTCTCTCCCAAAAAATTGAAATTATTCTTAGAATAAAATATTAATATTGCGTGATATAACTGAAGTCGATGGTGGGGAATAGTTCAACCATCTGGGACAATTTGAATTTGATAAGAGCAATTAGGAAAACTCTGAAACTTAATGATACTTTCTGTCGATAATTATTTCTTGTCTTTCGATTTTGAATTATTTACAATTAAGGTTATTTTAACATGCATTTTTCAATTGACGATAGAAATGATGATGAATGTCTGTAGAATATATGCAATTTTATACGGTTTTCCCACTTTGAATGTAGAAATATATGAAAACGATAATTTAAATAGTATTGGTTAGGGACTTCTAAATATTGTTCTGAACTATTACCGATGGTAAGGAACGATTTATATTTAATTACAGTTTTTTTTCTAGTCGGGTATCCTTAATCTATAATTACCAATGTTTCTGCTGGTCCCGGAACATAGTTTGTATTTTAACTGAGGAATAGCACACAAAAAGTGGATGCAGTCTTCTAAGTTAGTGCATTAGATTTATTCTTTCTATCATGCTAAGATCAAGTGCATTTTTCTTCATTGTTTCCATTAAACATTAAATGCCATAATTTTCTTGGGGATCCTGATATTTTGTCATCGGACAGGTTCTGGTTATTTGGTTAAAACATCTTTGTGGAGTTTACCTGTTTTCCGTATAATTTTCTGTCGGTTATTATACGTTTGTCGGGTATTTTATATCGGCGTACTTAAAGTTAAGGAAGAGTTACATTTGTTGACCTGTAAAATAGTACTGTCAAAAATGTAATAAAGCCATATAAGAAACAAAAATCACAGAAAATGTGTTATAACATTATTTTATCGTATATTTATTAAATATAATATGGGTATTCAGACATACCGATAAAAATTTGCAAGTTTCTTTCATACTTTTTCGGTCTTGCACTTTTTTCTGCCTATAGTTGTGGAGACAAAGAAACAGTTTCAAGCTCCAACATCCAATTAAATTTGAGAATAGACTTCAGGGAGGATAGATGTGGCATCAACAAGGTGAATAAAGATATAAAATTAACACTTGCATTTTCATTCGATCACTTGCAGGTGAATCGGTTGTTGTACGAAGGGAACATAGGGCTCTAATGACATTGATGTTGGCGAGCAATAAAGCCCCAAGAAAAAAACGAGTGGATCCAATAAAAAAAAAATAGGCTCGTAACGGAGAAATTATCAGCAAATGTTAAGGACAGTACACGGAATGCAAAATGCTAAATGAGTAATTTACCAAATATGTTTTCAGTAATATCAATGTTTATTTGAGAAGTATTCCTCGTGCAAAATTTACCAAGCGAATCTGTGGATTCTAGAATAGTTTCCTCATGAAATTTTTTCCGGAGTAACTGAAGATATTAAATGAAACTTTCTAATATTACGGACGCTGCATTGTAATATATTATCGCAATATATATATTATTAACGCTTAATATTTATATATTAATTTAATTGATAATATAATAATTTTTCTTTCAAGTGGTTATTCATTTTTTTGGCGTACTATAAATATTTTAGTCAGTTTATTACCTAAACTTAAACATCCAGTGCGACTTGTGCGCTCTGTGACCTTTGTGAGTTGAAGATCTTTTGTAGAATTTGGAGCCGATGCTCTACAGGGTAGTTCACAATCCTAGCAGTGTGTTCATGAAGTCACAAGGACATTGCACAGTAGGCGCCGCGAACCTCATACTATGTAGCCTTTTGTGACGCGGTACGCATGACATATGTCGTGAAAGACGTATCCCATTGAAAATACTTAGTTAAATTGGATGAAGAGTTCATTATAATGGATAGAAAAGGACACTCTGGAATCAGTCAATTTCTGCTCAATAGGTTCCTTAATTAATCCTTTCTAAAGACATCCTAGCTTGCAGAGAGTGAATTAGCTTATTATACTCCACGAGGTCATATGCTGTTTTTGTCTGCTTTTTTGGCAATACTTAAATTTAAATATATTATTCATGCATCATACGTTTTCTCGTCATGAAGGAATACCGGTATGTAACTTCCGATCATGTTCATTGCGTTTCTTCAAACAATGGACCTCAAGTTATATTTACTTTAATAAAGGAGATGATAAAATAAATAAATAAAATACATTTATTTTCAAAAACATAGTCACAATCTGCGTACAACCATGTAGAGGAAAATGAATTTACTCTCTGGACCATCCCATCAATTCCCGATCAAGAGCTCTAAGACAGAAGCGGATTTAACATTTCAGCACACCTTTCATTTGAAATATTCCTGGATGTATCGATCTAGATTTGAGATGGTGCAATATTGTATATATGTGATTTCATTTCGAAATGAATTGATTGTTGAACACGTTTTCGTGGAATATTTCGCAATCGGAATGATATTTGCAATCGGAGTGTGTGGCGGAAAGAGTATCCGAAAAGTTTCAAAATTTTTATTCATAAAAAAGGGAATGTACAAACATTCTTCGAAGTGAAGATCATTTGAAATTCAGTGTCTGCGATTTGACTTGAGAATACCATCCAGTCTCCAAGTCATTCACGAGTGGGAAGGTATCATTATACGTACTCTTCTCCACCGTGTCCACAAATGACTCTCCATAGTCAATAGCTGAACAGCTAGTATTAGTTACATAAGGGAAGAACCCTT
Organism: Laupala kohalensis; assembly: GCA_002313205.1. NCBI lineage: Eukaryota > Metazoa > Arthropoda > Insecta > Orthoptera > Trigonidiidae > Laupala > Laupala kohalensis. The sequence continues at coordinate 123,277 of NNCF01131259.1, read as the reverse complement.
ACATGGAGTGGATCCATGCTTTGAACTTCAGTGAGCAGATAGAGAAGGGTCAAGTGGTGAGGTCCTCCAGCTAAAGCTGAGATTCAGGTGAGATGTTTCAAGTGATTTGGTCTTCTATAAAGCTGTTTTTTAACCTTACTAATATTAATGTGTGCAAAAAGGTTTTGTAATTTACTGTCTACGTTTTATTTGACTTCACGTGTTCACCATTTAGGAGAATGTACAAGGGAAATGAGACGCCTCCTCCCCTAACAAGAAAAACCCGCCAGGAATTTTGTTTACATGGTAAATTAATTTTATAGTAATTATACATATAATATTAATATATATTATTATATAGTAAATTATACTAACAACAATTGTATAGTAAACCAACAAAAAATTATTTTTCTTCAACATTTATTTCGTTGTAGGTTTTAACAATGAACTAACTTTTATACCATCCGCTATAAATTATGACTAATATTTATATGTGTTACCTCCATATTCCAACCCTCTCCCTAAAGCGAGTCATATTTACGATACACCCCTTAACATTCAACATTATAACGGAATAATTATAAGAACATTTTCTTCCATCGAGCATTTTATCATCTGTAGTTACATCCTATATTATTCGTTGTACTTTACCTCCAGTTTTTACGTCCATTGGGTCATATACGTGATATGATAAAGAGTTAGATCACTGGATGACATATAATTTTGTTGCATGTGTCCTGATTTCATCTCTTCATTAGTTATTAGAAATTAAGCTACAAAAAGTGACGTCTTAGGCACCAGTAATAGGCCACAAAATGATCAAATTATTTCAAATTTAAGGAATTTCTTGCAATGATACAATATATATTACTGAAAATTGTAGTTGATTTTTGTAATTAATGAAGGAGAGTATGTTTTTGGGTTTATCCCAAATTTTCTACTGCATTATTAGTTTCTGCTCTATGAAACAATTTTAAAGACAAGAAGACGTTAATCAGAAGTATACATACCACTATATACCACTATAATTACACACCATTACATACAACTATAATTAATTTGAAACAAAACGAAATCGTGATCTTTTGTCTTTACAAGAAGAAATGTGCGGGAGTAGTTAAAAAATGAAAGGAAAGTATACCGAGCAAAGTATGGAAACGGTGGTGCGTTCTGTAATGTAGAATGGAATGGCAGTTGAGACCTTTCATGTTTCGCTAAGCGTTAAGATACGTTGTAAGAAACGGAAGAAAACTGTCGGGAAACAGTGTAATACGACTTCATGGTGTGACATCCCGAGCATTCTCTTCAGAAGTCCTTAGACTACAAGCCTTTAAAGAGATTCAATACGTTAGCGAGTGTTTTAAGGAGTATTTTGATTAGATTTTCAATAATTAAAACCATGTAAAATAATTATACCACAAAAAATTGTTCCCGGCCGGAACTGAAAGATCATTTCTTGACAAAGTGAAAATTCAACTTTCAGATCTTTTCAAAAAATACTAATTTTAATAATAACTACGAGAAAAATATGCTAATTAAAAAAAATATGAACTGAGGAAGAATATTGCTGTTTTCAAATTTCATAAAAGTTTTATTTTTCATATGTTATAATCAAAAACTGAAAGGTCGTCGGGACTGGATGACTTCACTTACAGCAATTCCATATGACCTTTGTAAATGGTTTATGGTCTTTACATCGTGGTGACGAAATCACGATCAGTCGCCATGAATTAATGTCGTTCAGTCAGAATGGAAAGAATTGTCATTCTTCCTTATGTACCTGTGTGCGTACTTGAGTGAATAATAATTTATTATATTAAATTTTTAAAAAAATACTCTACGAAGTATTGTAACAGACATCAACCAATAAGTAAAGAAGTATTATAACAGATATCAACCATCCTTTTAGGACGTTACAAACACTCTTTAATGTTTCCAATAAACCAAATTCTTCAAGATTTGTAAACATCTGCTATTGTTTCCAACATCAAAAGTAATTGAAATCCATGGTATATTATTCATATATAAATAAGCCGCACTCACCTGGCCACCCTGGTTCGCCTTTGGGTCCTCGCGGGCCGGATTCACCAGACAATCCAGGTGGACCGCGAAGCCCCACATCGCCCGGGAAGCCGCGGTCACCTCTCTCGCCTTTTGGACCCGAGGAGCCACGTAACCCTGGAGCTCCTTGCGGACCCGGCGCACCCGGAGGACCAGGCGGGCAGTAGTCGCGTGTCGCCGAACAGAAACCTTGGATGGCCGCCAACTGCAACAGCAAAATCATCCCTTAAATAAATCTACTTTCCGGTGAGAATGAACATCTTTTACATTGTTACAAACCCACTTAAAGAAAAGTCGTTCAAAAATGAAATATTCTAACTGAAAAGAAGTAATTGCGTTTGACCTCAATTCTAGATTGAGTTGTTTAAATCGATAGATTTATTAGCATCAATAAACGGGTAGCAAAATAAATTGTAAGTTTAGAATGAAAATTTACATATAATAGAATAATACACCAATCAAAGAGAAGAGAAAAATATTTTGTCATATCTGGTAAAACATCAATGGAAGATGAATAATTAACACTAAAATTTTCGTTGAACTTTCTCCGTTTAATATGCACAGCTTGAGTGAGAGCTATATCGGTGTCATTGGTGTCATCAATAGGCTAAAACACAAAATACGTCTGAAAAAGAATATCGTTTTATGAAGTTAAACAAAGAAAAATTCAGATAGAAATAATGCATAAAAATATGAAATATTAGTTTTCCAGAAAAAAGTCAAGATATAAAGGAAGGTATGAATGTGTTTGGAAATCTTCACCCTAAAACGACAAGGCTGTGTCACTTATGACAACTGCTGTTTACTTCGTTTTTTGTTTTATTTTCATTACTAGTGAAATGCAATGCGTTCAGCGAGGTTATTTATAAATCTGAGCCGTAGGAAAAATTATACAATGAAAAACAAAGTATAGCAATAGGTGTAATACGTGACACAGTCTAGTTGAATTTGTTCCGCAGAGAAGCCTCGTTAGGCACTGTACGCGTTGATACCGACTACAAACTTAGATTTCAAGAACATTTTTTTAATTCGAGAAACCCTTATTCAGGACCTGTAGCATCAAAAACATACCATCAGAAAAATCAATGCATATAAAATAAATGAGAGCTCGTTGACTATTCATGCAGCACGTCCAAACTATTGAACCGATTTCTATCAAATTTCCCTTGAGACTTTTCGAATCACGAAAAGAGGAAAGGGGAAATCTTTAAAGTAGGTGTAACATCTTGAACTAGTGGACACCATCCATAATTAATAAGTACGCATGAAACGAAGAATCTCTTCATTTGTTGAAGTATACTCGTATACCATTTCAAGATAATAATATATTTGATTACAATTGTGATTCAATTATAAGGATGACTCTTTGAATCGAAAAAAAAATTGCAAGTAAGAGAAAAGTTTCAGTTAAGAAAATATTTTAGTATATAAATAAAGTAAATGCTATTTTTGTAATGTTTCTATATTTATGAAAACTGACTGCGACGTTAAAAACAATGTAGTTCTTTGTTGTAGTTAAAAAGCAAATTAATTTTGCTTTCATCTGTTCATATTATTTGGTATCCTCTGTACAGAGTTTGAAAAATCTTCAAATAAAATCCTATACAAATTGGAGTTTTATCCGCCAATGGTTGAAGACCAAGTCTGAGAGTCCGCATTCGAAGTTTCAGAGAATAATGCACTTGTAAATTGAACAATTTTTGAAAATTTTATTACACAGCAAGAAATTATGTTTTTGATATCTAGCACAATATTATAATACCAAACTGAAACTCAGGAACAATATACATTTGTTTTAACCCTCCTAGATCCCGGTGTTTCCAAAAATGTTAAAACATATGTGGGGCGAATTCTCACCCCAGTTTTAGGCCTATTATTAATTTTAAAAGAAATTTGTTGTATATTTATCTATTACTTTCCCTGGAGTATTTATTTTTTTCTTCATTTATTAGGAGTTAGAAAATAGAAATTTGGTTTTAAGAATGTATATTTTAATGGACTTAAATCATGAGAGGTGTCTTGATTTTTTATCTGTGTTTAGGGTAATGGTCAATTTGAAACTTTTGCCCTCACAAGTCTTCGGTGTGTTTTCTATCAGGTGATAAAACATTGTTAATGAGAATTTTTCTCTTCAATTTATTCGCTTCATTTTAGAAAATTATTTGAAATTGAGAAAAAAAATTTTGTTAATGAAAATCAACCCCGCTTTCCCTAAACAGAGAGGCTTCGAAGTTTCGCGTTTGCTCACTGTATAACGTGCAGAACAAGAATAAGTTTAAAATAGAATTGACAACCACGTCAACTTATGTAAAGATTTAATATCAATTTATTTTAAGGGACAGCCGAGTCTGCCTCTCAGGTGGACTCGTACCGTACACACAAAAACATGTTTCTTTCTGTGTAATAACTATCATTGAAAATAATAATACGCGCATTAAAATTTCAAAATTGCTACTGAGGTAATGATAATAAAATATGACAAATAATAATACGATGATGATAAGTAAGTCACAGAATGAGCACGAACGAGGATCCACGCAGACGCAGTCCTCGTCTCTTGGTTTAAGCAAGGTAGTAGGGCGGAACGGATATTCTGATGAGTTAATAATCGTTCGTTGATATGATCAGAGCTAATTATTGCCTGTTATAGAGCAATGCAATCAGATCCGCAAAGAAATAAGCAAGCGACAGATTCGTTGCATCGGTTCCAGGACTTCGAGTGCTCTCCGCAGCTCCCCTATCACGAAGCATCAGCTTGTCCCCGCGGTCAGCCTTCGCGCCAATCAAGCTTTGTCCTGCCAGCGTCACAACCCGAGACTAATCGATATTTTTCTTTCGTGTGGTGCATTCCACCAGTCTGCGAGGTCTATTAGGCTGTTACAACCATTACAACAAAACAAATGAAGCTAGTGCCAAAGTTTAGTACTAATTAATTATTCATTAATTACCCAGACATAAAATAAAACTTCTAATAATGTCCAGTTTTTTGAACGGTTTGTGTCAGCTTTCTTTATGAGCTGACAAGACCATTTAATAAGAAACTTATAAAAAAAAAAATTTATCAAGCTGACAATTATATTTGAAGTAATTACTACTTAATGACGCAAAAATAAATCCAATAACAATTATTTTAACAAATTTTTCCTTATATGTAAGTTTTTTTATAAATAGTCTCATCGTAAAATCGTGTCTGAATCTAGCACCACAAATTAACAAAAAATATGATAAAAATTAAGTACACAAAAATTGCTATTAAAATATATTTAAATAATTGATAACATTATTAATATTACATACGCATAAAAACTAACAAACTAAAATATCGGAAGGCGGCTGACTCTCTCTCTCTCACTCTGTCACCACGTCTTCGTTCCGAAACATCTTGACCTAGAGATGCTTCCTGACGCATCATCTTTCGCTCACACTAACACCTTTGCCGTTCGCGGTCGGAAAGATTCGTCTACAGGATCATTCTTAGTGCAAACTATTTTTTACCGTGCAAGCAAAAGACAAAAATGTTTCTTAAATATTGCACAAAATTCTATGCAGAATTAAAAGAAAAATGAAACCAAACAACCATTTTCAAGTATTCCTTTCCCTTAATTTAATACGGAGAAGATTAAACTGCTGTTGTAAACATGAATATAGAATGCATAAGAATAATTGCTTTTATCTTTGTAAAGTCAGTTTTGCGTACAATCTAAATAAGAGTCTTAAAAGTGTATGAGGAAGCACGTGCTTTGTTTTTTTACACTGGTTTTAATATGGAGTTAGGGTAAATAAGAGGGAACATGTTACGTCGAATGAAAATGGGAGACGGGANCGGTAGGCGCATGAGCGCGCAAAGCTCAAGGTCCCGGGTTCGATCCCCGGTCCCGTCTCCCATTTTCATTCGACGTAACATGTTTAATCTGTTACCTGGCGGTGAGGTTCACCGCAATCTAGGAGATTTCTATAAATAAGAGGGATAAAGTTGTAAAATATTTCTAAATTTCTGGAATATGATTTGGAAGCGAGTCAAAGCAAAGGGTATTTTTTTTTGGGGGGGGCGGCGGAGGGTTTGTGTCGTAGGGTTTGGTGATGCACCTGCAGTATTCTTTCTATTAGAACAATGACTGGTATTAGAATTAATACATTACAAGAAAATAAAAACCAAATTTTCTCCATTTAATTTCATCTCAATAATTTTTCGCTCCCATTCACTGAAAACAGGTCATCAATATCTTCATCTGTACGTGTTTCTTAGTGTTTTTATTAATTAATCGGACTCGGCTAACTCTGGATGTGCTAAAAATACTGGACACGTTTCATATTTAAAACTATTGTTCTCTGAAACTGTTAACAAAGTTTTAATTCACCCAAGACTCATATAATGTAGTGAATTATTACTTTAACTAACAGTTTTAGTCCTCAGGAAGAGTATTACCACTTTTAATAGTTTTATTAAAATATGCATAGAAGTGCTCAATATATTTTTTACTCAAACTTATAGAGCTATCATTTCGACTACAACAAATGCAATATAGTTGAATAAATACCTGTCATGTGATATATTACAACAATTGAGTAGCTCCTACTTTGATAATTCATTTCGTTTGTCTCAGTAAAACAATTTTTTTAAATGACGAATTATACTAGATTTTTAAAAATAGTGCTCCACGTACTCAAACTCACACAACTGAAAAAATTCTTCGCATCACATACTTAATAAGTAGAAAATTCATCCACCTTCTATGTATTCCTTTACTCTCGAGAACAATCGAATTACTCACTCTTTTTCTCTTTGACTTTGACGAGCATAAAAGGTTTAACAACTCTCGATATTTTCTCATTCGTGAAACGGAATATAAACTTTGGAGAATGTTGCTGAGTCTCCAGTAGCGCATAGCCATGGACTATTTGCTTGAGCTCTCCTGCCTCCGTAAACGCCACACTCTTTCCGCAATCTCGTGGAAATACAGACCTCAACAGGACTCATTGAATATAAGTGCAGCTTATGCCTGGGGACATCCGACGGCAGACGACGCGACGGGTCGTTATGTCCTCCCAACAAAGTTTCAAGAAGAAGGCGCTCCTGGGATGATGCTGGAGTGACTTACAAACAAGATTTAACCTTGTCTTTTCTCGGAAAATTTTCTTTTAGGAGTCCTTACTTTTCTCTGCACTCTATCCAATTCAAATGCTGTTTACCGTTTCTCCTGCTACAATTTCCTCGTGATTTTGAATATTTGTCGCAAGCAAAACATTTTAATAGTGGGAGAATATAACTTATTTTAAAATTACGAGATTAAATTTATATGAGAAAAACGTCATTGGGTTCAATTAATATGAATGTGGGACTATTCGAGACTGAACTCAGAGTACCACAAATGTAACTATAAAAATTCAGTGCTTTGGCTGTAGTCCACAAAGCATCACAATGAATGTTCAAATCCCCTGTAAACGATCGCAAGGAACTCAAACATCTCAAATATTTTTGTTCACATTGAGAAGTTACAACGTACATTACTTGTAGGCTTCAAGTACAAATATATAACTGTGTATTTAAAGAATTCTAATATGTTCAAATGGATAATATTTAATTTAAAAATACTAAATATTCTACCCTACATTTCCGAAATGATTAATATACAGAAAAGTCGATCTTTGAAATAATGGTCAAACTTTGCGATTGGAATACGAGTAGTTGAATTTCTCATGGCGTTCATATTGACGTCTTGTATACAAATGTCATTTACAAACAATGGCTGCGCACCAATTCAAAATGATGCGATGTCGTTTACGGATTATAAGTCATTATTTGGAATCAACAAGAAGGCTTAATTTCTTGATGGCACTTGTTTAATCTACGCCACATGATGCCGACTTACGTGATTTCATACTTCAACCCAATTGTTAAATTTTTATAACTCATTCAATTTTGAGAATTATTCTTAAAGGAGATATGATTTTTTGTATTTTTGTGACGATAATCAAGTTTTTTAAAACTTTGTTTTTCTTCCATTTTCTTCCGTAATGTACACAATGAGAGCCTCATTCTCGAGAACCAGCGAGTGACGTAAAATTATGATTTCGGTAGTTCAAGAAAATTTAATGCCTTAAATTGGATTGGATCTTAGAAAACCCAGAAGGCTCAGAAGGATGAGAAGATACATGCGAGTATAAAATTGAAAACCAAATATAAGAAAAACTGTTCTGTACTTAAGATTCAACACCAAAACCTCAGTACTCACCATGGTACGGTGTATCATTAATATAATATTTTTACCACCTGATGAAGTCCCTCATACTACGAAACGTTTTTACTATGTTTGAAAGTCTTAAAAAATATCCTGTCAAGAATGTAGTTTTATATGTTGTGGTGAAGTTGTGATATCGAAATTGACTGCGCAAAGAAGATATTTCAAAAAAATATTCGTTAAATATTAGCAGACATGCAACAAACTACACTGCCCCACAAAATTGGCGGCGCAGCAAATTCATCGTTCCATAACTTCTATGTTTTTAAATGTATCAGAGTGAAATTTGGGCTGAGGAAGCTCCTATATTTTATCAAGATACTTTCTTATTGGGAGCTGTCTGTGCCTCCTCCATTGCGCTGTGACAACCTTAAAGTGAAGAGAAATGCAATTTTCGAGAAAATCGATCAAAAATATCGCACTTCGAAATGTCGGGGAGAGCTAGACTCGCGTACACAGACTCAATAATGTTCAACATGACACTTCTAATTCCCTTCCACATGACGTTAGTAAACATGACATTCCTAATTCGGAATGTGATGAAATCCGTCACACAAATGAAAGAGAGTGGCCTACTGGAAGGAGCAGTACGACAATGCGATAATTCGAAAAAATGTCGCATCGTTGAACGGTAGGAGTTTAACCCACATTAATGGTAAGAGAAACCTGTACGACATGCGTCCATCATAGTAAGGTTCTGGTCTTCATACAGGGTCAAAATCACAATGCTCCCACTACCCGTTCAACAGGTAAACAGATTTGAACTTAAGGGTGCACGATGGCATCTTTCCCCATTTTTTATTTAAAGAAAAACAAAAAATTAGTGGTGCGACTAACTTTAACTTTTGTGTGTTAATACACCTAGTGATTCCCTACCTCCTTCACGTCAAACATTATCTCGCGGTCACTCAGGAATGTGTTATGGGAGATGGGGGTGGACACTCCCTCATTGGGGGTGGTTAGATGATAGGACTTAAACTTTTGATACAAATGTACTGCTTATGACTAATGACACTAAATGCAATGCTTTTCATCACGAATCAATCGATTTAAAGGTGAGAAAACCCCAATTTTCCAGAAGGGGTTAATTGTTGAAGGGGTGGCTGGCAGATGGTTTCTTCCATTGATAAAGTACATACAAACCATGTTCCTTGAAGAAGCACACATGATTCTGAGTAGTTTTGGAACATCTGAAATACACCGTTTTCAGATATGAGGAAAGGGGTAGGGGTGGGTCATCAGATGTGGGTGATTTTTTAATCTCAGCTACTGGAGTGAACATTATTAAATCTGTGAACGCGGGTCTAGCTCTCCCCGACATTTCGAAGGGCGATATTTTTGCTCGATTTTCTCGAAAATTGCATTTCTCTTCACTTCAAGGTTGTCACAGCGCGATGGAGGTGACACAGTCAACTCCCAATAATAAAGTGTCTTGATAAAATATAGGAGCTTCCTCAGCCCAAATTTCATTCTGATACATTTAAAAACATAGACGTTATGGAGCGATGAATTTACTGCGCCGCCAATTTTGTGGGGCAGTGTATTTGATCATAGCATTTATTGTTCAGTTCTTTTGCACATGACAAAAGTTTGATAAGTTTTTACATTAATAATTGCAATGATTATTTTATTAATAAAATCTATATAATAATTACTGTAACTTCTAGAATACATAAGATATACTAAAACATCACTTGTTTACACAGGTTATTTCTCATTTCTGATACAATCAAGTAATCACAACTGAACCCACTAAGTTTCATTTCAAAAGAAAGGAGTTGTAATATATATTTTGTATATGACTTATCTTTCAATTCTCACTGAAATATCTCATGCGAAAACAGGTAAGTTGATATTTGCATTTTCAACCAAAAATCTGTCACATCGCTATCCACTGCGGTCATGTCTTTAAGGATCTGTTCCCGCCAATATATAACCTACATAAGACACTTTACTTCAGTAGAAGCACTCCAAGAAACTCGATAGTTATTCCCTCACCCCTGGAATCCATTCCTGTATGTAATCGACACCTCTTTCCCACCGCAATGTGCGTCATTCATGCGAAAACATATCGGTCCATATTCTGTCACTCCAAACCATATTCGTTACTCTCCAATCCCATTCCCATCCCCACTATCACCAGCTACCCTCACCAAAGTGCATCACACAGAGGCTGTCCACACTTGAGCTCCTCTCTGTTATTGCTGAGCCCCGTTTCACGCCGCCACGATCGTGGGACCGCTGAGATAACTGTACGTGTGCGAAATATAATTAATGATTCCGGGGGTGAAGCCGACGCCCAACACAATGCCTGCCCTCAAATCCCGAATCGTATTATCGTGGCTTTCCGCTCTCACGGCTGACTGCGACCGGCGCAGCACCCGCCTTCGCAACTACCATACCCGTCAACTCGATGGTTGCAATCACCACCACATGGGCCACCACCTCCAGCGTTGTTCACCGACCAGTGTTGCAATCTAAGCGGATTTTCCACTGGATTTGGGATTTTTCAAAACTGTTAGCGGAGAATAATCCGTACTATGTGGAGAATGGACTTTCTGATGAGTTTTCCTGGAATGTCAAAAATTTCCGACATATTTTTTTCTAGGATTTAAGTAATTTCATTAATTGACTTTACCAATGTAGAGCTCAATATATACTATGCGTAGAAATCGGGTGGACTGAGTATAATTGCAGTTAGTGCAAGTATGAATGAAATGAAACATTTACGAAGAATTATTTTATACTGCATTTATGCATCCACGAAAAGTCATTTAATTGTCAAGAAGACTCCAGTAAAGAGGAATGTAATGGTTTTATGTTCTGCAGGTGGATGGGTTATTCTGTCATACGCCAAGAGAAAATCATCACCTATGTAATACTTCCAAATCCATTTGTCTTCCGTATATCCATTTCAAAAAGTGATGTTGGACGATTGCAAAGTGACCTTGAGATAGTCCTTCATTACGTTTTGACATTAAAACATCTAGATAAGAATATTATGTCGATCATATCACATATAACTCACATAGTCATCATATAAGTCATTTAATTTCAATGTTATTTTGAATATCAACAAAAAATAAAAGAATACTTTCGAATCACAGTGTTCATACCTCCAGCAGCTCTCAGGAGTCTCCCGTTTCTTGCTTAATCCCATGCTGTCACAAAACTCAAACTACATTTCATCAGTTTCGGTTTCTTTTCAAATTTCCTTTGTCCCTAGCAGTTTTCATTCACGTTACTGCTCCTCGTTAGCCACGTGGAAGTTGAGAAAATCAAGAACTTTCCTGTGTTCTCGATTCTCAGTCTCTAGAGGGCACCTGTTCAGTGTGCCCCGCGCAAGCTTTTGACTTAAAATGAATTTTATTTATAAACATTAAATAAATAAACATGATCCCACAAGAATACATCACTATAGTATCGAACAGCATCTCTTTCCGCCGGGATGTGCATTTCCCTGTGGGAGTCGAGAAGGCAAATAGGAAGAGAAATGCTCTCTCGCCCAGTGGAGATGAAAGGCGTTTATTCATAAGAGGCGCTTGAAGAAGACGAAAGAGACGAAAAATGTGTTGATGGAAAAGCTAAGAAAGCAAGAAGCTCTTTATATTTACAATTTCTATAACATAGTTGCTGAGAATTGCAAAGTTCTCAACGATACAACAAAACCGATGACACGTACGCACTAAAAGTTTCCGCAACTCATCTCTCATAAAACTGATTTTTCTATCCAAATCAGAAAACTATTTTGTTGATTCATTTATTCTAACATATACTATCTATTTCGAAATGCTTCCCTTCACTATCATTTTTTTCGTCTTCCTACTTTACATAGATTTCCTCTCATTTCGATCTTCTCTAATTTCATGTTGTTCATATGCAACTAGTTTCAGCCGTGCTTCACTTCATCACTGTTTACTTTGTATCGTGGTTATTTCCTTTGTGTCTTTCTATTATCTCTTAATTCTGTGGTGAACATTGTCATTCACTCTCTTTGGACATCAAATGGCTCTATGAATGCCATGTTCCAATTAAACTGCCGTTCTCTTTCTACCCACACCGAACCCTCCCCCTCGTCCTCTCTAAACCACTGCTTCCCCATTTCCTCTCACACTCATTTTTTCGTAAACTCATCTCTGTTAATACTTCCCTCCCACTGTCCTGATGTCAATTTCCTGGCTGCAAACGCTTCTCCTGCAGAGGTTCCACCAGTTCCCCTTCAACTTTTTTGCCTTACCCCTCATCTCCCGCCCCGTTTTTGCTCATTAAGTTCACCTACTTCTCCCTTCTTCCTTCTCCCTTCTCTCTCTCTCTCTGAACATTGACTCCATCCCGTGCTATTCCCCTATCATCCCTTCCACGCCAAACACATCGCCGCTCCGCACTCCCGACGCTGTCTGTGCCCGACATCATACAGATGAAGGACACGTTGCTAATTATCGACGCAGCAGAGGGGAGAGTAGAACCACAACCTAAATACACTATCCACCCCAACTGAATACATTCCAAGAAACGAACTTACTGACATATGTAGACTCCGTAATATTCAACGGAAGAGAGATTTTTTATTTGTTCCAAGGAATGGGTCACTATGACAGCAGGTTTTAATTTTGTGAACTCTTACGAAGCTCAAAATTTAAATTAACATGTTGAAAATAGCCTACCAAACGTGATGACCCGTAAAATGTTATGAGTAGTGAAATTCAACTTCCTTTTAATCACATAGTAAAATATATTAAAGTAAATGGAATGTGGTATTTTACAGTATTTTACATTTCCCCGGATTATTCAATCTTATTTACCTCTGCAACTATGTTCGAAATCAATGATATCTCCGTGATATAACATTGCTTCATGCTATCAAAAGGGAAACCTAAAAAGGCGGGTATCAATTGCGCAGAATCTCGTGGGTCAGGTAGAAATGTTTTCCTCTATTGCGCAGGGACACTCCAGGTAGTCGCAAAACGTTTCCTTAATTTCGCAGTAAGCCGAGTGTCTTTGAGATTGGGATTCCTATAATCGAGTTTCTCAAATGTATAACATCCATGCATATTCTTTACGATATGCAAATAATAACAAACTGCTAATGCTATTAGCTCCATTACATAATCAAAATAAATAAATAATTTCAAGAACACGACGACGATTTAAACCTCAAGTTGAATCGTTGTGTTCTTAAAGCACTAAATAAATGGTATTTGTCGATCATAAAGTTGTAAGTCATAAATTATTTATTTATTTTAATAATAAATCGCTTTCCATATAGCTGAGAACTTCACAGACCTTTAAACTACGGTTTTCATGTTCATTTCTTGCAGGACCAAACTTACCTAAAAACATTATATAGTATAAATAAGACATGAATAATTTTATAATTTATCTTGCATTCAAAAAGCGGCAATTTACAAATTTATTATATCGATGAAACCTATAATTTGATGTTATTAACCCATATTGCAATATTTTCTTGTTAACATTGTCAAATTTGTGTATAACGACATAAGATATTCATATCAACGTTAAACAAGTTCATTTCTGGGTTTTCACAGCACCCTGGCACAACTTACCGCTTGACCGGCTAACCACCTACCTAGGAGCAAGGGTTTGTTAGCAAAATCCTACAATGTGCGTCAGTATTTCTATTGTAATAAGGTGCTTTACACTGCTACAGACCATGATATGACATGCGTGAGCATGTTAACAGATACTTTCCTTCTTCTGACTATCTGCCTCGGCCTTTGTGCAATTGAGGAAACCTTTCTACGGTCCTCTTTGGTACTCTGCGCATTTGAGATACTTTCCTGCGCAAATAATGCGCGACCACCTAAAACACTCTAAAACTGTCTGAAATACTATACCGTGACTGTTTGACTTGACAGTGCGGATTACGAGAATATTTCATTGATATATCAGAAATCTTTGCATCAACGACCAAAGTACCGCGCCCTTTCTCAGTATATGAGCTTGTATGCCAAACGGTCCAAATATGTCCTTCTTTTGGCTTTTCTTCTCTTCTTTATATTCCACTGTGATGCGTGAAAGTCACAGGAAATTGGGCACAAGGTAGTTCGATCTTTTCTGCGTGTACCTCCACAATACAAGCCTCAGCTGCTTGTAAATTTCTGCCACTCTCACTTCCACACTGAATGAAGACAAAATATAACTGACATTTTCCGTGAATTTGATCATAAAATATATCTCCATCTGATTCCTAATAAGAAACAACTTCAAAGCAATTTTAAAATTTAAATGAACAACTTGTGTGACAAATGAACCTTTTGGAGCAATAGGTCGCGCTTAGAAATAGAGAACTATCAAACTTTACGTTTTTGCGAAGAATAGAATTTGTAAGAAGAAACATCAATTAAAAATTTAACTTAATCGATGTTTTAACTACTAACGCAAACTTAGGAGACTTATTTCAAGTAGGAAAGCATAATTATAGTTAGGTGTTACATAACGACACAAAATATTATCATTAATGCGGCAAATCATTGATTATATTAATACAAAAAGAAATTATTTATGGAGGAAAGTACTATTTTTCTATCTGCCATTGGGATCAATTTCACGCGGATCCGGGAGAGAGACGAATGAGGCGATCGTTCCCTCCTATAATGCCTTTTTTTTCATATTCTATTGACTTCGTTTATACTTCAGCTGGATATGTTTCCTTCAAAAAGAATATTTTTAGTACGTAGTAGTTTAAGAGCGCGCGAGAATATTCCGCATTTGACCATTTGCGGGAGCACTTTCGTTCCCATCCCCTATTAGAAACATCTGGACATCCGGGATCTGACTGGGTATAAATTACTTTGAGGTTTACTTTCTTCACAATATTACTTGAACGAGATGCTAACTGGGAGATAAATCTCATTATTTTTCACTGGGACCTATTTTTTTTTAGAAACTCCATATTCTGTTGACTTTGTACCTCAAAATGCCAAAAAACCGTAAAATATTTTTAAAATGTGTATCATTAATAATAAATACTAATTATGGAGTTGAAGGCGCAATATGTTAATCATGAGAGCGATATCAAAGAGTTCGATTTGCGATAGTTATATTGTCTCGATCGCCATTCAGTATTCTGATTCTGAATATACAACTTATGAGAAGCCCTAGATTCAATACATGTAGTAAATAATATACGTATTAAAAGCAAAAGCAAACTCATATATGATTGTTTTTATTTTAAACATATTCCAGTTTGATATATATTGGAAATATCGTCATCGTAACTCATTTCTCACCTCTAATTTAGTTTCTTGTATCTGCCAATGCATTTACTGTTGGTTTCTCTTTCCTTTTCCACTATTTATGCCCACCATTGGAGTCCTTTTTTCATTTGCAACGGTCTCCGATTGTGAAGTTACAAAGCATTTTGGATTTTCGCTTCCTATTTGATCTCATCAACCCTTTCTACCTACTTGTCACAGTATATCCCGCGCACTGTTACCCCTACTTCCGACCTCCTTGCAGTGGACGCCTTGGGTCTCCACGCTGCTGGCAGCGAAGGAGATTTGTAGAGCAGCGCTGGACGCTGCAAAGTGCGATGGAATGTAGAACCAGGATTAAAGATGACAGCGAGCGGATCCTCTCGGAAATTTACGAGCAAGATGCCAAGGAGAGTTGTGCTGGAGAGAGAGGGTGAAGGTTGGGGAAGGTTAGAGAACTCGAATGACAAGGAGATAGTGGAAATCGGGCAGTGGAGGCAAGCAAAGTAAAAAATCGTTCATCATGTAGGTTTTGAGGTATAGTTTCAGACTCTGTTAAATATGCAAGTTATTTCTCTAAATTTCATGCATCATTGATAGTACCCCTGAAAATATATATTCTAAATTTATTTCCGTGAATTTTGAGGAACGTTTACTGACCACTACGGGGCAACTGAACTTAAGTTGCAGAATAATTTAGATAAAATCAACATTGAAGTTTTGCTGAGAATTCAATGAGGGTAGTGCAATCTTGTTATAGTGGTGGGTCACACATATTTTCTGCTGTGTATTTCAAACAGGCGAAGATGGCTTTTATTTTTGATCTTGATCTATTACTTTGAATTTTTGCTGTTAAAATCACATGGCTTGGATGTAAGGGAAACTATTTCAAATCTTTATAAATATTGGATGATCATGACTTGAGATTAAGGGTATTGGCAATTTCACAAAAATGTATAAGTATAAAAGTATTTTCAAATTGTAAAAGTATTTCAAAATTCAACGTCTACAAGGATAACAAAAAATATTACCAAGCGCGTCAAGATGTGAGGAAAACAAGACGTTGTCATAACATGAAACATGTGGAATTCGTTCGAGCGCAGAATGAAGGCCTATCACCGACAAGAGAGTCTGTTTCACGGACCATTGTTCAAATATAAACGTCTCAACAAAAATTATAATACTGCCGAAAGCACAGTAAACTGCTTTGTCACTTGCAAGGAGAGATAACTACTTATCTGTGTGGAGGCGAGAGACCACCCTAGCATTTGCATTAATACTGTGCGTCTATAAAAACAGAATGGAAACAGGGTCGAGAGCCAGACCTCTCTCTCGAGAACAAGAGGAAAATATAGCGCAGAGGATATAGAAGAGAAACATCTTCGAAGAGGAGAATCGAAGTATTTCAGTGAAGAAGGGAGAAAAAGAGTACTGAAAATGGGCTAAGAATATGGGAGAGCGTTAGGTGCAGGATGGAAACCCAAAATACTTGTGAGATGTGATAGTTGAGGATAAGATAGGGTTACTGAACACAAGAAGAAAACCATAGAGAAAGTCAAGAGAAAGGGAAATTGATGGGGTGTCGCCTTTAAAATGTCTGAATTCACCCCCTCTCGATCATACCCTAAGGACTACATCTCTGAACTCTCTCATAAAATAAACCACGAAGGAACTTTTTAAAAAAATTGAAATTACTAGGATAATTAACTCACGATGTTTGCCAAACAGATTTTCTAGCAAATTTACCGCCACTGACATGTTTAATAAACACTTTTCCTAAGTTGACAGCAATCTACAGTGGTTCAATTAAATCAAGTCTCAATGGATGAAACGAATGAGATTCAGTAGGTTCTATCAAATGATCTTGTGGAGTAAACGTCCTTCACTCCAATGGAGAAAATTTGGTATAAAAGGAATTCGAGGAACTATTTTCTTCGATCCAAATGGTAATGGTATATTGAGGTTGCTTCTCTGTTGCACGTGAACCGTGTCGTGAAAAGCATGCAAGTACGCAAAGTTTTCTCAATAAACCGAAGAGTGACTAAAATGAAAATTCTAAAAATCATTAAATCGAGGATACATTTCTTGTATAACCGTCACAATCACAATGAGACAGTAAATATAGTTGGAATTTGAATTTCACTAGACTATTCGATACCCAATATCCTGAGAACCAATCGCAATTTTGAGTTTAAGGGCACACGTTATGTTTTGTTAATTTTATTTTGTCTTATCCGCAGTACTAAGACTGAAAAACATTATGTTTACACAAACATGCTATTTTAAGGGATCGAAAAGACTGAATTGAAATATTATAATACCGTTGTTGCAACTTGTCTACAATGAAAAGTTATCTCAACTTTGCATGTTCTGCTATTACTCACTGGAATGTTGGCTACTTCAAATTGTTGTACAGATATGCGAGATTGACCTCCTGTGAACGTAATACGTAAATTGTAAATTTCGAGTCTTTAAATATCAGTATGTATGTATATTTTTATCTTAAATTTAACATTTTGTGATTTAAATGTCATTATTATTTATGTTGCAAAATTAGTAATAGAGATCAATTTATATTTACTTCCGAGTGGATAGTTTATGCAACATTTTGCTAGAGATTCTATTTTTAGATTTGACCTTCAACAGACAAGATATCAGTGGCACTGCTCTCCATTTTATAGTTGAATGTTGAGATGTGTTTTCGTGAGCAGTTGGCGCACATATCGCTGCTTGTACGTTATGTACGTTACAATTTTAAGTGAATTCTTTAAAATAAATTGCTTTATCTCATTGAGGAAAACACAGAGATACGAAGAAAAAGCTATTTGGGTAAATAGGTGAAGACGATCTGGACGTTTACTTCAATATCGCGATAATTTTTTAAAAAATCTGGCATTCCCCATATGAATGATGAACAAGTTTCGTATCCTTCGTTCTGCAATAGTAAACATATCGAAGAAGGAAGAAAGTGATATTCAAAAGACTAGAGCAGTAATGTCTACAGAAGGAGCACGCGAACGAAGTTGCGTTCAGCCGCAAGCGACAGCAAAAAACACGCGAACAAAGCTTTAGGCGTATTTCGAGGTCTTAATCACCCACTGAAATCTATTGTTCTCACTCTGAAATTCGGCCCATTTGTTCTGGAATTAGCAGAGCGATCTCTTCAGCCCTGTCTGATAGCCTATTTGCAACCCTGGCTGCAGCCTGAGTACACAGGAAACGCACACGGCGTGCTCTACCTGAGAATAATCTTCCAGGTCTCTCGTCCAACAGGTAGACCAGAATAATGTTAAAAACCCATTACAAAAAATCAAGGGAAACAGGCGTGGCAAATTCTAGAAAATTAATTAGTGGAAGCAAATAGCTTACAATTATTGAAAGTAGGGTTTCTGAGTCAGAATATGTAGGTGAATAAAATGTAGTACGGGAAAGTGGGGTTAAAGAGGTCGGCGGATCATTCCGGGTATCATCTGTTCTTAACTGCTCATGATCCTATCAGCCACCAAGCCACTGAGCAAGCATTTGTACCTCTAGCCACTAGTTCTGCGTGACTTCTGCTCGATTGTGAAGCTCCCCATGTTTTCAGTAAAGATTTTCGTAAAATATAATTTTTCTTTCCAATATTCGCGGTTGTTTGGAACGACAAAACAAGCAAGCGCCACGTTCATAAATATTCGATAGTCTCAATATTTCATCCAGGGTTTGCACGTTATTTGCAAGTTTTATTTATTGCATTCACTCATCTGGTTCGCGAGGAAGGCCGTATTAACTACTGTGCGTCTTGTTGGGTCAAACAAGGAACCAACTGAGGGACAAACCCGTGTAGTAGTAAATACATCTTCATTCAAGATTTCCCCTCAGGATCTCAAGACACACTCACCCTTTCCTCTAGAATTCTTTTCACTAGTTTGCTCTAGGAACATACAAGTTAATTTTTCTATTGGTTGTAGGGATTGCTACTTAATTTACAAATTGAGTGACTAAATTTTATGTCATATGGATTAAATTGCATTCGATCCAAGTATTGCCAACAAAATAAAAACTTAAATTTTATACTTTGGTTGATAATTTTGTGTCGAGTAGCCACAAGAACTAAAAAAGGGTAAGTTTCATAAATACGTACTTGTTTTGTTATTTTTTTCACTAACGGAAAAAAATGTATACGCATATTCTCACACTTTATTTTCATTTGTAGTTTTGTACACTTTTTTTCAGTAACTGTGCAAGATATTATGTTTGACTTTATTACGTCTGAGCAATAGAAAAAAAAATACGGTGAAGAAACAATGAATTGCGGTAGGTGTCATATGACACTGACTTGTCAATTTTGTTTCACTGAGAATCTTTATTGTTGGAGGGTTAACGATCGAGTTAGTTAAGCGTAAGGATGTATGTATGATTTAAGTTATTTATGATTTGATCAATTAAATAATCAGTGATATGGGGGGTGCCAGGATGGTAAATTCGCTTTCACCGGGCGTAAATGCTCTTCTTTAATTGACTTTCTTAATTTTATGTGAAAGTTATTTAACAGAAAGGTAAAGGTAAAGTGCATTCTGTGTGCTCGAAATACATTTTCATGGTAAAATTTTATGTAATCACGTGCAAGTGTTTCTTAGGTATTAAGAAAGTACTTTATGAGATGTAGAACAAATTAAATACGTCATCCCGTATGAACAAAACATGTCGAGTAAACATGAAAATTCGTATTCGACTCTCAGATCGAATTGAAATGTTGCGTCGGCGCGAGGGATGGCATCACCTGAACGTGATGCCATCCTGAACTAATATTTTCATTGGTTATCGGATTCTTACCTGCCCTTCGGCCATGGCTCTCTCTCAAGCTGTCGTTTCACTTAGAAGCAAAGAAAAAACACCACGTTAACTCAGTTTGAACTACACGGAAGAAACGTTTTCAAACTTAAAGTAATGCTACACATTTACTTACGAATATTCATTTAAGTTAGGTTAAGAAAATAGCGAAATAACTGGTTATTTGCAAGCATTTTCGCTGATACGCTATTAGATTCTTATTTTTCCCAAGATTAAAGGATTTAGATGATAATCTACCTTAAGTGAGAAATTCAGCAGATACATTGCATTTGTTCATAGGCGAAAGGAATATATTGAAGGGACACGTGGTGCTAAATTTTGAATGTTTTGTTCTAGTAGTAATATTAATAATAGTGAATAAGAAGCTATAATTGCGAATTCTTTTATTTTTAGTAATAAATTTACGGATCGTGAAAATGGCGGAAAAGTTTGTGTGAATAAATAAGCAACGTGTTGGTAATATTACCATACAATCACATGAATAACTAACAGACTTTATATCGGAATTAAAGAAAACTTTTACGTATGATTCGGGGAGTAAAATGTACATGCACTGTTCATAGGTTAGGCAAATCGTGCATATTTTATTTACAATGTGATTAAGAATAATTAAAATGTCTGCGATATTGACATAGCCGCAATAAAAATGCCAATATTTCAGATTTGTAGATAAAATGGTGACTCCCATTATGCGCACCTGCGTACCTCTGGGTTGCATTTTTCAACTAATGGTTGTCATAAAAAATCCAGATTGACGAGAAACCTACCTGAAAAATGTGTTTTTAAAATAAAATTATGCTAGGACAAGTGAGCAAATATTGAACTGTCCCAGGTAGGAACTTCACAAGACTGACACTTGTGCCGCTCGATTCCTGATATTAAAAACCCCTTTTATGTCAAGTCTTGGCCAAATCCCAGGTGTATAATGTTATAAAAGGTGAGTCAATGACGTATGTATGTCCTTAGTATGTGCTAGTAAAAAGGTGATTGTCATTTTTAGTAATTGTGCCTAGGGTTGAACAAATCAGCCAGCTTCATTTCTACATGGTCCGAATCTAATAGTTTCTGTAGAAAATCTGCAGTTGAAAATATATTCAAATCCTGAATATTGTGAATATGAAATATCATTTTTACGCATTCCAAATTACCAGCATAACTATGGCAAAGGACATAGAGTAAAGAACAAAATAAAATCAAAGAATTATATTCAGTGTTAATAAATAAACGTTTTCTTCTTTCTGACCAGGTCTGAGCACGCGTAATTATACTGCGGCTCAAATATAGAAGGAGATACCAGATATTTGTAATGGCGTCACCTTAAAATATAATGTATAGTGTTTAAGCGAATATACTACGACGTCCGTCCGTATCTGGGAACCGTGTACTCATACTCACGCAGCACCTTCTCTGTGATGCCGGTTGCATTCACAAGATTTTCAGGTACAGGAAATATGTTGAAAGTAATTCTAGCACATCCCTATATTGGATTTCGAGGTGCAGAGGGGTATTCTTAAACTTGAAACCTTGTTTACTAGAATGTCAGAGAACTCGTTTTCTATATATTATGTATCACAGGTTTACTATATGCATATATGTGTTCGATTCCAACTTGAACTCACAAGATGAAATTTCATCTTATTCACCTAGTCAAAGCTGTCACATGTCTTCCTCGTTGTGTAAGCAACTGAGGAGAAATAAATGGGTTTCTTAATTGAAAATTTCAATTGTAATTCGTTCTTCGAAGTCAAATCTCTTTTAACTTCGGTCGATATTAGTTTTCAAAAGAGAGGCATACAAACGTGGTGCAAAGATCTTTCCATGCTACAGAACATTGCGCAAAATTCGAACGATTCTCTCGACAATTGCGCGTCATGAGAGACTCATCATGACAAAGAACCTCCCGCTGCCGGGGAGACAGCGTTTCGCAGGTTTTCTGATTCGGCTCCGAGTGCGCGAGATGCAGCGCTTTTCAAAGAAACCTGATCAAGGCGAGGCGAAGTAGTCAAAGCAGGCAGTTTCGCCTTCCCCTGGACGGGCGTCTTCCAACCCTTGCGTCAACGTGCTTCACCCGCACTTCTGGAAATAGACTTTGCTAGGGACTCCCCCCGCGCACGGGGTTCCCAGCAGTCGAGGCGGGATGGAATGGGAGCGCGGGTGGGGCAGGATACAGGAGGACAGGTAGAGGCGGGCCCATTGGTAGGCGAAGAAGATGAAAGGGAACAGAAAAAACATGAAGTAAGGAGTGTCGGAGAAGATCTAACATTGTGAAGGGCAGGTTTATCAGTCTGGTGGAGAAGAGTTTTAAGTAATATTCACATTAGGAACTTGGGAGTATAATGAAAAAGACTGATAATACGGAGAAAGAACGACGAGAGAGGAGGTAAGAGGAAGAGTGAGTGTAAATTAAAGGTATAAAATGAGGAAAAGGAGGAAATATGAAAAATAATAACAAGAGAGTTGTGAAGGAGTTCGGAGATATCAAGATCGACACACTTTGCAACTGAACATATAAATGGACAATTTATATTGAGTTTGTTGGTCTAAAGAGGAAGCAAGTCGTGAGGAATGGTAAGAATTCTGGCAAAAGGATAATGGCCGTGGAGAAAAGAACAGAAAAAAGAAATCATTAAGCGACGCGAGTGAAGATCTGTAGCGATGGTGATTATGAGGATGTGAGGAGAAACAAGAAATGGAGATAAAGATATCCGATGATATGGTATTGACGAGAAATCTTTCCTGGAGAGGAAATAATAAACTGGTCACGGAGGATAAAAGCGAAGAAGTGAAGGGTGAGCCAGAAAGAGGATATGGGAGGAGAAAACAAGGAAGAGAGTCTGAGATAGGCATGTCAAAAGGTAAGGGAGTTGCGGTGAGGAGGAAACGCCGCAGCCGCCGGCGGGAGCCGAGACACATCAAATTAAGTAAACTTGTGTGGAGCACGAAGCGCACAGACGGTGTAGGTGCTGTAAGAGACGTAGACAGGTCTGGAGTTCAAACCCTCATTCGTCAAGTATTCTGCTGGCTGATACCATGCGTGTGCTTCTTCCTTGCAGTGCACAGCAGTCGTTGCGAGGGGTAGGTGGAGGGTGAGTGAGTAAAGGAGTGCATCTCCTTTCTGTGACGCACGCCGCCTGTGCAGGGGGCGGGCGGGCGAGGAGCTCAACAGTTTTATCTGCATAAAACAGATTGAGACTCCTCTCTCGGCCTTTGAGCGGCCACGAGTGCTCTGTTATACACGACGAGCTCCTGCTTTCTTCAGATTTCCAAGTTTCTTGAACAAGACAATATTTTAAAGTCACTTCAACCTGTTTGTACAATGTTGGGTGTCGTCTAATACAATATACACATCAGTAACTTCCATCTATTTTTCCAGTAGTAAATGTAGTACATACCCTCCTATTTAACCTAATTTTGTAATGATTTGGTAAATATATTCGAAGTGATTAGGCGGAAGAGCAGACCTCAGTCTGAGTCTCACCACTAATAAAGTCATTTATTTACTTAACTATATTGAATGAAATACACAAATATCTTGTATTTTTATCGATTGTATTTCTTCTTCTTTGAAGCGAGCTACATCAATTCTTAGAAAGTTATGTAATTAAACTTCTCAAATGAGATAATTCCTGTAATAGAAGATTTTAGTAAAGTTTTAGCTAGTGAATATAAGAAAAATAATTTTTTCGAATCGAAGTAAACGCACTAATCGATCATTCGTTTTCTCCGTTGCGTACACGCACTTCACTAACTTCTCAGAGTTATTCTCACAGTCTCCGGGTAAAATGTCTTGTAGCAGAGATTTTCTGTAAATACTGTCAATTGTGTATATTCTGGAGATTAATAATTTCAGCGAGTTGGTCTTGCATCCTTAACAGGAAAGCAAAGCATTTGACGATTTCTGTTAATAATATATTTTTTATTTATGCATTTGCAAACCATCTTCAAAGAGTTCAAATACAAAAATAAGAAATTCGCTTCTATACAAAAACCATGATAAATGTATACGATATTGGTGAGAAGTTGTCGGTGTAATTATAAATAAGGTCATACTTATGGTCTCGCTCTTATTCATACATTAACTACTGTTTTCGACCGCATAGCAGGCATCTCCAGTAGCTAGACGAGTTCCTTAACAAATCACCCTGTAAAGATGAGTACGTCTCATTTACTCATAATGTGTATCAACTTGTATAAAAAAATTGTGTATCTCAGGGTTAATGATTAATGCTCAGAAATCTTCATTTCCATGTAAAACTGAAGTCTATGTACTCTCATACTGTGAACTAGTAAATGAACTTTTACGTGAAATAGAATAAGAGTTTTAAGAAACTTGAATGTGATACAAAGAATGAGCCAATCCACGGGAAACATTTTTACACAAATATTTATCACTGAATGATTTTTGCGATTAAATTTCTTTCCTCTATCTGTACACTAAGAAAAGATGAATAAGTAGCTTGACAGAAGAGTTGGTTTACATATTCTCCGAGCTCATATTCATAACAGGTTTTCCTAATTCGCTTTGTTAGTTTGTTTTTTGATGAACTTGTCTCAGTTTCACGTCCTATTTGACAGTTGTCAACCAGTGACGCAAAGCTTTCCATTCATCTTTGAATAAAGACCATTTATTGGGCAATAAATCAAGTAAAATAGGCATTATAAATTTATTGCGAAAATGCAGTTACAAACTGCGCATGACCTCGTGGAGGACAAACTAATTTACTCTCCGGAAGCAAACAAGCGACTATCTCATCAATTGAGATCAAGGGCCCTAAGGCAGAAGCGACTTTAACATTTCAGCAGACTCCTAAGATAAGAATAAAAAAAAACAGGTAGCTATGTGTTATAATATCAACAGAATTCCAAGAAATGTTGCATTTAATAGAGTACAAAAAAAATCTTTTACTAGTTAGTACTATTATCAAATCTTTAAAATATTCAGAAAATATTTTTCATAACTCCTAAGTAGAATACTACCTCTAAATTTGAGAATAATAATTACAATAGCATTAATGAGACCGCCACCCCTAGACAAGCACCTTGAGAAACTATATAAAATCCACCTACCCGAGAAAAACCGTAACCAGGATAGGAATGAAGAAAGAGAACTCGAAAACAATATAATTTGATAAGAAATGCCATCGTAAATTAGTTTTGAATAAGTAGAGTTTTACCATAAAAAACACAGATTTTCAAATTTCACTGTTCTTGACGAAAAGATACAACCTCGTATTTGCGACTGAGGAAGAGAACATTGTCATAGCGTCCAGAAACAGATGGGGACATGTGTCTAGAGCACTACGTCCCTTCGCACGATTTGAAGGCAAGTCGCGCAGACAGGGACGTCTGCTCAACATTCCTTACGCCGTGTCCTATTAGCACCCAGCCTCTGCGAATTCGTTTGCGAGGGATTCCGTGTTCCCAGGACTGACTAATCATGTCCAATGACGGGAATGTCTCCGCCTCAGAGGCAGTTTCATTATATGGATGAAGGTTGGTTTCCCCCAGAATCTGCACTTCTTAGTCTCGACTCGTGAAGGGTAATGTTATGAAGGATAATGAGGTTTTAGAACACTCAGTGGCATGTTAAATAAGATCATGTTTCTCTCAATATGGCCTCTGGAAATTGTAAAATTTAGGAACTGCGAGATGTCTCTCTAGCTATTATTTGATTGAATTTAAAAACGTATCAATTATTTTGTTCAAAATTTGGTGTTTACTATTTGAACAGTCGGTATATTCACTCCCCGGAACTTACGGTAAACATCTTAAGATAATGTTTCACGACTTTGAAACTGTATGAAGAGCAAAGAGCAGTAACAGGTAAAATTCTAATACTCGAAAACCGGTCATTTTTTGACATCGTTCTGAAATATTATGCACGAGCAAACAAACAAACAAAAATGCTCAAAATATTCTCGAAGGTTCCCGCGACCGGAGTCATCAGACGCGGCACCAACCGGAAAGCCCAGTAACAAAAAATGCTCAAACTTGATTGGATGTTTCCGCACTTCACGATCGCTTACTGCAATTCACTACGCTCGAATTTTAAAATAATTCATTTAAGTAACAAGAGCTACTAAATTGGTTGTTAAGTAACATTACGACGAAAATTAATAATACCCAGCGGTTTTTGTGTCATATGCATTCCATCCATCGGTATTACAAATCGACATACAATAATCCATATTTTATAATAGAAAAAGCGGGATTAATAAAAAGGACTGAATAATTTAAACGGCATTAAACGAAATGACATTAGGAGTTAAACGAAGTATATTTGAAAAGTTTGACAGTAACTATTAAACATTTTCCACTATGTTTCAGAATTTCACATATTAATCACTGCCACCAGCACACGAAAGCCACGTTGCAATCCTTAATTGCAATGAGTATTAATTTTCTTGAATTTTAAATCATATTTATTAATTATTATTTTGATTAATAAATGTACCTTAAAAATACTTAATTTCTGTAAAAGTTAAATATCACTGTAGGTACAATTTATAGAAATGCTCACAACTAAAAAATCACTTACTTTGTCTTTTCAGTGAGTTGTGCGTGAAAAGCAAGAAAAGAAAACAATTGGTGATGAATATTATTCACTATAAATCTACCATACAGTTGACAGTAACATTCACTGACTAACTCAAATGAATAATGAGACGGTTTTTATCACAGCAAAAAGTTGATAATTCATTGGAATGATCTCGTAAACAATTGGGGCATACATTTTCGTCACCTCTCAAAAATTATATTGCTTATTTCCAAAAACTGAAAAATCGTTTTATTTTGACAAATCAACACCATTTATTTCACTATTAGAAACATTCAAACTATAAATAGCTGAAATTCGGAAAATATACATAAAGGATATAAAGGAGTTCAACACTGAAACTCACGGGTTTCCAACTGGCCCTTGCACTCAAGTACTCAAGTACATGTGACAAGCTTCCCACATGTGATAACCTGGAATAATGTTGAAGAATTTATTGATTCTAATATAAGATGTTAAAATGAGTTTTAATTATCCAATTAAATACACCCTCGCCAAAATAACAGAAAATTTCGGTGTTTTACACATAAAAATGGGTGTTTTCGGTGTTGACATCGAAATTTTCGGCATTGACACCGATAATATGGGTGTGCGTTGTGTGCTCTGCCTGAAAATTTATGTGTCGACAACGAATATTATATATATATATATATATATATATATATATATAACTAATATACAGTACAGTTAATCGTATTCTACTTTGTTTACTAATTTTTAAATATATAATTTATCCTCGCACGACACCAGAACACATTCGTTCTGCAAAACAAGCAAACATATTTTCCGTCAGTACAACTTCGTGAGCAATGCGACTCGTCATGGAACAATATTAAAACATAAAATATTGTCCTGAACTTGAAATTATTGTCCAACTATAACAAAATTTTTGTTTCCATTCACTTTTTGTCCGATACATAGTTTTCATTGAAACAAAATTTCAGGCTGTATTTCAAATTTCAGGATATATTCTGTACGTGCGATCGTACATAGGAAAATGTAACAAAACAATCTAAAAAATGAAACAGTCGTAGGCAATGTCGTTTTCTGTGATTGGTTCTCTTAGAACCATTTCAATGCACAATTTTTCAATTAAGTTGAAGATTAAAATCTTTCCAATCCCATATACCAAACGGTTGTTTTCTGTTGTTCGTCTACCAGATTTTTTATGATAATTTTCTAACATTTTTTAACATTAAAGTATTTTGCTTTTGACATCACAATCATCTTTACAGAATGTATTATTACACTTTATCGTCTGAAATCGCATGTACAACTTACATCGTAGTAAAATAGATTGTGAACGGTGTAACATGTTTCTGAATACCTCATTTACCAATATTTCCACATATCTAATATTGCAATATATCGTTTATAATTATGTACACACTTTTTGCAATCAAAAATAACCTTTAACTAACACTAAAAGTGAGTATTACGTCTCTATATCGCGTAAAGAGTACAAAATAAAATACAAACATTTTCGATTAGTGAGGTCTGGCGCTCATTCAAAATGCGTTCATTCCATTGGCACTCATTCAAAATTGATTCATTCTATTGGCGCTATATAGGACCGAAGCGCGGTTGACGAGAAGATAGTAAGTCGTTGCTTTCAATGCAAGTGAAAGTATCACGTGTAACTGTATACTTGAAGAGGTTAGATCTGTGTAAACAAGTGATCTACATTTATTTAAACAAATTGAAGTAAGTAATAACTGTGCGTATATTTGTTTGTTATTAAAACTTATTAGGTATTAGGGACTTATTCATTAACTTAAATAAATAAATCATGCTATACACTGCATTGAATAAGTGTTTTTGTATAATAGTAATATATTTTTATGCTTGTGATAATAAGTAAATGTTGACTATTTGTTTGTTTCAGAGTTTACGAAAACCTCTTTTCGGGAACCTGAAGACGAGGTTATAACAATTTATAAAGGGATACTGGAAAAAATTCATACAAATATATATATGACAATGCATCCAGATTGAAAAATAGAATAGTGTTTTTAAATTAAGTTCACATTTTTGCATACAAAATTATTTTTCACGTATTCAGTCTTTCTTTTCTGATTAATTTTTTGATTTGGGTGTATTCATTGCTAACACCCAAATTCGGTGTACAAGCCTACACCTAAGTTTGGTGTACCCACCCACACCCATGTTCGGTGTACACACCTACACTCAGGTTCAGTGTACGAAATAACACCGAATTTTTATACACTAAATATTCGGTGATCGTCACCGAAATTTTCGGTGTTATTTTTGGTGAGGATATAATTGTATTTTTATATATTTCTTAATTTTTTAATTCGGGCTTTAGGACTCGCCAACATCAATGTCATTAGAGCTCTTTACTTTTATATTCTAGGCAATACTAACTATATTTATGTAAATTTATCGACTTCTAATTTCCTCATAAAATTTTATCACGTCATTCGTATAATCCTTTTGATGAAAATAACAAATTATTTTAATATATTTTTATTTATTTTGTATTATTCATAATAGTAATATTTTTATCAATACTGAACGCTGGCTCGGTTGTGTACATTATTTCTGTAGCACCACCCCGGAGCGGGATCGGTATTGATGGGATGGTCCTAGAGAGTAAATTAGCATATTGTCCTCCACGAGGCCATTGCGAAAAGGCCATTAAGAATTGCGTGTAAACTATTTATTCATACCAATAAAGGCATAATATGAATTATATTATGGATGAAGTGAGAACTTTTCTCTCCTGCATCGCAATGTGAAAACATCCTTGGTGCGTCGATGTGTTCCAAAACCTAAACCCTTTGAGCTCGATGAGTGGGAAGCGATTAATGGAGAACGGTTATTAACAAATAATTTCGAGCTGCACGGGGAAATCGTCGCATTTTCCATGCGTAGCTCCTCCTCGTCCAGTACTGTCACGTGGTGCGAGTCCGGTTCACGAGCATCAGCATGTGAGCTGAACGATTTCACACCACTTTAACTCTCGGCCAAATTAAAAGTTGTGCGTGACCTGCTCATTACTCTCCATTTATGTGACGAATTACAATGTCTGAAAGGTTTAGTCATTTTAACTGTACTTAAACCATATCACAATGTAACTGGTTACTACTGTACCAGTACAACTATAACACCTTTTACTCGGGTGACTGGCAGTTGGCGCATTTTTTTCCTATTAATATACTTCTCTAGTATAAGGAACATCCTTCTGGCCCACTGCTCAATTACTTTTTGTAAGTCAAGCATTCGAGATCGAAAAGTTGACTCAGGGTACTACCTCCTCCACACACATCACATACGTAATAGTCAGCAAGTCCACACAATTAAGTTCCCCCTTCGCACATAACAACTTACTCTCTCTTTGTTCTGCCATTTTCTTTCCCCTACCACTTCGAATTTCATCCACCTTTCAATCAAATCACGAGTAATATATCCAATGATTTCAGAGGATCATCTCTGTCTCCGCATCTCAACATCTGGTGCACCAATCGTCTGGTTCTGTATCATTCACGTCGGTCTCACCCCTATTTCTTCCTCGCTCTGTAGAACCGACTCCGTATAATTCTTACCGTGTAAAGGTCCGGGAGTGAAGCGACTGACGGTGGATATCCCGCTTTCGTCGACGTCGTTCATCGGCGTCCCTTGTCGCACTCCGGTGCCCACAGTCTGCACACATATTGATCCGTGGTGAAAGTGCGCACGTTGCCCTCTCATCTGTGTGGTCGCCATGGGGGAAGGGTCCACCCGCACCCAATTGATTGCAGGTCGCACCATTGCATCGTTTTTTGGCTAGGGTTGAATGCAACTGGATCAACGTATTCAGGGATGGTCATTAGGGGAGATATGTGCAAAGTCAGAATTGGTAACTCTAAAGTTAGGGCAAGCTGATCTGCGCGACTGAGGTAACCTTCACTGCTCGAGAGGATCTGCCGATCACCTGGAGAAGAAGATTGACTGTTTGAATCCTACGATCAGGGGCGGATTTACACTTTTGGCGCCCGTAGGCCACAAAAATTTGGCGCCCCCCGAAGCCTTTTTAAATTACATTTGATTACCAACTCCTCTGTTAAGTAACAAGTAACAAGTCTTCAATTTTTGTCACTTGTTAAAACAACTGAGTCTACTATTAAAATATTAGGTCTAAAAATATAGTACTGCACTTACAATTCATGTCCAATATTTGAATACAATCACAATCCCACAGAAAAGATGAAATACATTACTTCGTTTCTAGAAAATACTCGATGGAGAGATGTGTCTGCCCCAAAGTCGGAAGGAAAACTAATGAAAATCTCAAAATATACTTATATTTGTTGCTTTTTTAAATTTTCTGCCAATGCTTCAAACTTTACGTTTTCGACCTGAAGTCTAATTACTAGAATTTCAGAAATCTAATAATAAAGTAGTATTGATAAAGAAAACTGAATTCATGTACTTTCGAAGTGAAAATGTACATTGTCGTATGTTAGACAATAGAGCTAAAGCAACAATAGATGGACTTTTCCCGCATTTAGATAATCTCTTAAATTACCTTGACGCCTTTATAATGTTTGGTCGAGTGTTTACAAATACATAATTGGTTCCAAATATATAAGACATTTCGTCAATCCATTTGACACCCTAGACCGCGGCCTACTCGCCCTGTTGGGAAATCCGCCCCTGCCTACGATTGTTAGTTTGAAGGACAGAATGTTAGTGAATGTGATTTTTCTCCAACTTAATTTATTACATAATTTATCCGTATAAGAAACATCATGGATAGCATATTGGGTTGATGACCGCAAAAATATCGACCAAATCTTGCTAAATCTAAAAAATCATATTATGAACATTACATAACTCTCCTAACGACAGACAATTTGAAGAGGAAAGATTATATGATAAAGGACTACAGTCTATCCGACGGAGGTGGATGCGTGGATTCATGATTTTACCTGCCTGTTCTACCAATCCTAATCCTTCCAGTCTGGCTCGACTTCGGCTAATTGCCGTGAGTGTTACCTCGCGGAGAGAAATTCCCTTGACTCGCCCAGTGCTAGTAAAAGTTTCAATAATAAATTAAACCATGGCTGCATAGCAGCCGAAAAGGTTTTATAACATTAAAACTATGAGCAACATACAAACGACGTTTAATTTATCATTTTATGATAATGTTGCTAACGCTCCACAATTACCAAGTAATAAAAGTTTGTTAAATTTGAAATCAGTGAAATCTCTCTATAAAAAGAGTATCTCGGGCGGTGTATCTGTGTGGGTGTCAGTGTTTGTACGTCTTTTATACAAATCTACAGTTTTAATCCGAGCACGATTAAACTTCGCGCACTTGAGCTTCAAAACTCTGGGAAGAGCAGTCTACTTGAGATTTCGGAAAACCACCCCTTCCCCCATTATCATTACTTTTCAATTTTTTTTCTTTTTTTGGCGTATCTCACCAACTAACTGAGATATTAACTTGATTTTTGTTCCTCAGCTTTGCTAATTTAAATATCTAGAAGGAGAATCTTGAATTTTTCGATATTTTACTGTTTAGAGGGTGTAGAATCGTCTCACGTTTTCATGTTCATTGTTGCTTAGAGGCTCGATCGCTTTGGATTTCTTTGCTTTTTCTATTCTCTTTTAAACGAGCATTGCTGCCCTAGCGTTCGCGTGGGAACAAAAGGATTCAGAAGTCTTAACTATGCTTTTTGTTTATTAAGCTTTCGGTGTAGATTGTATTTTGCTTCTTCCTGGTTTTTGAAATAATTCGTAATTATGTACTTTCTAGCATACTGAAATACCTGAGTAGTTTTTTAGGTTTTATTCATGGTATTTAGTTTTTGAAATTTTAAAAAAGTGGAAATTTAATTCCACGATAGTAGAAAAAATTGAGAACTAACATAAATTTTGAATATTATATAAGAATCCCAAGTAAAATGGGTAAAATGAGCTAAAAATTCCAGACCGGTTGACATGTGTTATAATACCAGAATATCCAGTAATCATTAAGTTTTTTTTGCAAATCCCGAGCAATGTTGGGCAGTTTTGCTAGTAATAATATAAAGATGACTGCAAAAATTTAAAGAAATATTATAAAATAAGTCTTTTGAAGAATGTATGACTGAATAATTGCAATGATATTATTTGTATTGTTTAACATTAAACTACAGAACATTAAATATTTTAGATGTGTTTGGTGTCATTTTTATAGTCAGTGTCATCTTTATTTTGTTGATTTCGAGTATATTAAAATTTTATCTCTATCCTGCGAGACAAATTAATTATTTAACACAGGACGCGTAATATAGTGACTCATACTGCAATTAGCTGTAGTCGAACTCGGGGAGGAGGAATGTAATGCGTTGAGGAAGCATGTGGGTCAAAGGTATACGTATCAACCACCGTTGAACTGACCATAAAATATCCATGACGACATATAAACATGAAAATATGAAATGGTAGGTTGACTTCATGCAGTAAGGAAATAAAATTTAAACAGTAAAGAATATACAAACGAAAATAATTTTTACAAGTTTAGTTCTGCTTTGATTGTTCAGGAGTTTTAGCATCATGTTTCTCCTAAAAAAAGTAATTGGAATGTACTTTTTTGATGTCGTGTTTACAATACCTCAATCATCATATAATATAATTTCTCTCAAGGAAATCTGATCGATTAATAAAAATATTCGAACAAATTTACAGAGTAAAATGGAATACTCGCAAACTCTTGTAGGACATTTCATGTAGAGTGGACAACCAAAAGATGCTAGTCATTCAAATTATTTCTTTATTGCGTGAGTATAGTTCTGCAAGTTCTCAACAGAAATATCAAGTGATTTTTCCTCGTGAAGCTTGCGTGACAACTTAAATAACAGACTTTTGATTATTGGGCGCCAAGTGAGGGCTTGTTTCGACTGCAATTATAGATTTGGAGAAATAAACTCAAATACTTTGAAATACTGAGTATTACAGGATATAAAATGATCCATACATTTATGGTATAAAATTAGAATTTTACTGTATTCGTACAAGGAAAAACAATAAATAAAATATATATTTTTTAAACTTGAACCATTTTATTTGTTTTGAAAATTTCCTTAAGAAATATTTAAAGTAATACGACACCATTGTCTTCTAGAAATTAGAACATAAATCTAGAAAATAAGGCCACTTACTTAATACCCGCTTCTGTCGGTCGCACTATAGGGTAACATCAACTACACCACTGCGATTTAAATCGATATTTGCTCTCGAGAAAAACCCTAGCTCTCACACTTATGTTTGTGTTAAGGATATCCAGAAGTATAATTCATCTAAAAAAGGATAATTAGAAAAACTGATTCTGATTTCTCACGTGAAAGATCCCATGTCATAATTCTTAAGATCTACTTTTCATTATATGTACTCGCTGTCGTTTGTGTCCTCGGAAACCAAAATCATCGACATAAATTAACACGAGAAGTTTAACAGTAATTTTTCAGGGTGGGTAAAACATAACATAGAGAATACTTTCTTTTCTGATCGTAGGTTATGCAACACACAGAACCTCTTAAATAGCAATTAACAGCACCGCAAGACAGATTAATGATGTTATATTGAATGAAAATGGGAGACGAAACCGGGGATCGAACCCAGGGTCTCCAGCTTTATGCGCCGGCGTGACTACAGTAGACGGGGTCTAGGAACAAACGTAAAACGTAGTGGTTAGCACACCAGAGGTAAAAGCTGGAATCCAGGGTTCGGTCCCCAGTCACATCTCCCATTTTCATTGAAAATAACATTACGTCCCGTAATCCTTATTTAAAATAAACAGGGCTGAAATGTAAACTAGAAGCGTTAAATAAAGATATATTTAAGTTCAAACGGTGGAATTAAGCAGGATATGGTAGTCAACTCTAGTAGCCTGTTTGAAGACAAAGAAATTCGAAATAAACACGTTTGTGTCGAAACAAGCATAAGAAAGACGAGTGATCATGCACGATACACGATGATGTTCTGGTGACCCCATATATTATTGGTGCCAACTCCAGAAATTTGCCTTAAGAACTGATTTATGGACGTTATAATTATATGACTCAAATGAAGATTATTTCTTTTAATGAAATGTTACGTGCCTTTATCCACCTCTCTTACTCAGAAGAACGAAAGACATGCAGTTGCAAATAGTACTACAAAAGTGACATATTACTAGTCATGAGTGATACCACGAGATGTGTTGGCGTGTGATCGTCGAGATTTAGACCGAATGGGTTGTCTACATGGAGTTTGCTGAGGCTCAGATAAAAATAATCCGTTATCCACATTGCATAGATTTTGAGTTCACCCCAGAAAATCGCCTATGGATTCCACAAATAAGGATTTGGACATTTTTTTTTTCATTTGTTCGTTCATAGTCTTCACCATCTTGCCTCGTTACATGGTTATAGCGATGTTCTTTTTAATATTGTTTAGTTATCTTATCAGTTATTTCCTTTGTTACATCTCTTAGCGATGTATTCAACTTGTTTTCGTTCATGATCTATTTTTCTCTTCATAATATTCCGTTTCTCACTAATTTCACTTACAAATTCTCTAAGCGCTTCATACCTTGCAATAGTGTCTATGCATTCTCGTATTGCTTCTATATTGGATTGTCTCAATCACTTCATACTCTTCCGTAGAGTGAGCAACTGCACATTAGATGTTCCACATTTTCTGCCTCTTCGCCACGTATACACATAGTTTCCTCTTACACATAGGACACGTCCCGAGGTCCTATTTTAATCAAGGACAGAGATCGAGCTAGACGGAAGCTGGACGAGAACTAAAGCACATAATTTTTTTATATTTGTAAATGGGA
Source organism: Laupala kohalensis (assembly GCA_002313205.1). Taxonomy (NCBI): domain Eukaryota; kingdom Metazoa; phylum Arthropoda; class Insecta; order Orthoptera; family Trigonidiidae; genus Laupala; species Laupala kohalensis. Next base: position 87,580 of record NNCF01131259.1, on the reverse strand, counting down.
AATGTAGCGCGCTATTGAAGCGTATCTACATGGAGCGATAGGAGTTAGGAGTTGTAGTCGTTAGGTGGTAGGTCATTGTCAGTAGGTGGACCGGTTCGCTGAGTTTACCATTAACTTGGCCCACGTGGAGGGGTTAGTAGAAGTAGTTAGTAATAGTTATTGATACTAGGAGGAGGTGGATAGAAGAAGGAAGGCTTGCTCTTCAGTAGTCACAGCTATATGAAATGGGTCATTAATGTGAAAAGCTACAAATTTTCTGACCCCATCGGGAATCGAACCAACGCTACCACTCGATGAGCGACAACACTGCCACTTGAGCCACCAGAGGGGCAATGAAGCACATTGAGCGTCATGTGAGGAGAAGGACCAAGATGGAGGGAGGCAAGAGGAGAGAGACTCCGTGGACGAAGCGTCGTTCCGGTCCGAGTTCGTGACCGCTGACCGCGCCGCTGCTCTTGTCAGCTCGTTCCGTTGACGAGCAAAGTCTAGTGAGCCCCGCAACGTACAGGAGCGACCGCAGCCGACTGTCATTCGTCGTTAATGGGCCGCGTCGCCCCAACGAGGCACTGCATCCACAACTCCCCCCCCCCTTCCGCACCCACCAAGCGTCCTACAACTGATATCCACGAGGCGACAGGTGGACCGCTGCGTTAATCACGGCGAGCTACTCGTGCATATGTCGCAGGTCGAACAGTTGATGCAGACACCTTGCCGGTGGATTATTGCCACATGGAGGATCTTCACACCAAGAAAGACGTTTCAGCTCCGAAATCCAACTATTAACTATTTACGGTGTGTGCAAAAACAATATGGTGAATGATCTGCCTTACGTGGGAAAATCTCATTTAAGAGACTCAAAATACGTCCCTCTTGCATGAAATTATGAAATAACGGTTTTTTTAAAGAATAATCTATAGCTTGTAGATATTCTATTGATTTAGTGTTTAAACATGCATATAAAAGATTAAATTAACGTTCCCATCCGTTGTCTCCGGACCAAAGTTTGCAGTGAAAAAACTTTAATGTTCAGGGTGTAACATTGTTCAAATTATTTCAATTAATTCAGTATATATCTTTATATAATTTTTATCCTCGTGTGTCATTTAAATATTTATTTTTGTTATTTTCATAGAATCGACTTTCCCGATTTTTTCACATTACCGTTCAGTAAACTAAAACATCCATGTGCTATCTCAAGATGCGTTTATAATTGAAAAGAACTGCATCATATTACTTGTGTTTACTTATAGTTGTGGAAAAGTGATATGCTATTTATGGGGTGGATGTGTTTTCTATTTACCAATAAATCACGAAAAGGTGACTTGAGCATTACATATTTCACATTACCATCCATTAATATTTCTCTTACTACAAGATTGATATTTTCCTGAAAAAATAGATAATGTTTATTTATCACTGCAGTGTCAAAAACATAATCTTTAACATGAATGCAATATTGTATCAATGGTTAGGGTTCTTTATTAATGTGTTTCACATTTCCCTCCGGTTTTTCGTTTCACATTTCACGTCTAGCCCCGTTTTCAACATCAGCGCAATTTTTTCTGATAACAATAAGTGCAACGCAGTTGATTATAGGTCATACAACTTCTCAAAAGAACTTGCTTAATTTAAATAGGGTATACAGACAAGTTCGATCTTACCTGCACAAGAATGTTATTACTGAAAAAATACAAAGTGATGATGGGTGAGGTAGTGAGATGAAAGTTGATTGTTAACAATAATAAAATGATTTAATGACATGCTATGAAATAATGAGAAATAATTATACAGTACTGGTTTCCTAGATACAGTGATGACATGATGACATGAAGAGAAGATCCTGGAAATCAGCTAGTTGAAGTTGATTGTAGAGTTGAGTCGGATGGTTGTCGTGTTGACAAACGCAATAGTTGATGAGTAGTGATCTCGCGGTCGCAAGTCTCTTCTGAAGTGCAATTGTAGACTCGATCTTGCGAAAAAATGTCGACTTGCGGACGAGAGTGAAAAGTAGCGAAGTGAAGTGTTCGAAAGTAAGATCCCCTATAGTGAAAGGTTGAACAGGAGAAAATATCCTTATATGTCGATTTGGCGACGACAGTGAAGAATTGGAACCACGATATAAGAGGCGAGATCAGAGGTGTGTCCTCTCACTAAGAGTAGTAGTAGTTGTGGTTGTAGTTGTACTAGTTTCGAAAGTAGCCATGTGGTTTATATACCTTTGAAGTTAGTGCGCCGTTGCCAGTTCGTATCGATGATATACCTGATAACTCGACCAGGTATCAAACTGGAATGACGTGTCGTGAGCGAGGAAATTTCTGGACTCGCCCAACTTGAGTGATGCAGGATTGTCACTCGAATATAGTCAGCGAAAAAACTTGTAATTAATATGTTGAATCATAAGATGTCGAATAATTTCCTATGGGCTCTAATGACCTCGATGTTGACGAGCCCTAAAGCCCCAACCAAAAAAAAATAATAATAATAATTTCCTCTAATATATATTTTTTTATCTTCATGGCAAGAAATTTGAATCGACCTATAGCATTAAGGGAAAATTTCCTGAGCTCGGCAACTCAATCAAGAGGGTGTGCTCCAGAGATGATACACTCATTCAATGATTCATACAAATGTCTGAACAGATTCGACTCACTTGTTTAACAATAACATGTCGAAAAATGTCTGAACATAGGGTTAGGTGTGTTAATTGTAAACAAGTTTTGCATGTTACTCTTTCATGTCTCAGTCTCAATCCCCTAATTATAAACAATATATTTTATGCATCCTAATGTAACGGATAATTTTCCTACTTCATAAATCTATTGTAACGTACATTCCAAGTATAAAATTTCCCACATTAATTCGTCTGTTCACAATTATCCTGCGTTTTTTCAACTACCCCTGAGACAAGGGGATAAATGTAAGCAACGAATTCTTTCCTAACGTAAACTAATTTTTATTTTACATTATGGGCATACGTCATAGTGCTTGTAGAAAGTTTAAATTTTATTTTGCCCCCTCTAATACCGTAATTATATTTATTGCGATTCGGTGTTTATATTCACTCAGTATCCCCATTTTACTCAGTTGATACAAATGCCGTAAAACCCTAACTGATAGGTTCATTGGTCATTAGAACGTCCTAGAATCCAGAAATGAAGCATTTTATGTTACTTACACATTTTATTTCTTATTTTACCCTATGCATCAACCATGTATTAAGATTCACTCTATTCATGTTGAACTTAATACACAAAAATCTCAAACCAACATGCATAAGAACAAGGAGAGTTAAAAACAGTACATTACTCAAACAGTACATTCTCAGAAAGCGTTAGAACGTTTTAGTATCTTCTTTTTCACTAACTGAAGAAGGAGAGATGGTTGTGAAATTGTTTTTCAGGATATTTGTAAACAGTTAAAACAAATTTAGTTTTGGCATTGTCTATTCTTTTCAGTATCTTCCAATTTATGTCCCAGAACATATTGACACTGCAAAAACCTGAGACATGTTTTTGTACACTTTCTCCGTGTCCAGGAGTAAAGAATTACCCAGAACCGTCTCTTGCGCTTGGCTCTAACAGTAGTTATGTTACTTCCCCTAGAAAATTGTCTTCCCTAGTTTGAAAATATTTATCGGAATCTTCTGCCCTTCTTGTCACACCACTCTTTTTCATTGGAAATCAATCATCTTTAAATGTATAGGCAGGTGTATCCACTTACTACCAAACAACAAAGAAAAAATGAATATAATATAGATAATAGGATATAAGATGGAAGTGAGGTAAATGTAAGTATGGAACTGTGTGGTCTACAAAATTGCTAGAAGATAATATCCATAATTTTCTCTTACTTTAATACATTTCTAAATAATAAATAACAAAAATGAAAAAGTATTTCAGTAATTTACCCACTGCAGTGACATAACTCTGTGCAGCAACTTCGAATTTCAATCTTCGGGAAAACTCAATTTTTATAAGGTTGTATTCCATCAACTATTAGGTTCAAAAGCGCGGAATTGCTATATTTCGACTGTTTCGACTTTTGTTAGATATAAAATCATTTTCATCAATGCCCAAATAATTGTAATATTTCTCTTGTTCCAATTCTCTTTTTATTGTTTCACATTTATTTCAACTTTTTCAGATTTCACTTGTTTACCTCTACAAAGAGAAAATTTGACGCATTTGTCTATTCCAAATTCCAAGCAGATGTTATCACTAAATCTTTTCACTACGAGCAACATTTCTTCAAGAGTCCTGTCATTTCTGGCGAATAATTTCAGATCATCCATATAAAAGAAATGGGTGAATGGTTTCTCATTTTTGAAGAGCTTCTGTCCTTAAGTCGGATCGCCTTGAGAGTGGGTTAAGAAATATATAAAACAAAAGAGGTGATATGGTACCTAGAAAGATACCTCTTTTGATATTTTATTCCTCTCTATCTAATCCGGGAGCGATCAACTCTGTGCGCCAGTATTACGTTTCTCTTCTGCTAAGTTGGACAATCTTTTTATTTTTATTATTATTATTATTATTAATATTTTTATTATTATCCCTTCTCGCACGTCTTAAATGATGTAGAGACCAGTTATCTTTCATATTTTCTCCAGAGAGCAACCAGCTCTCTGAGGATGAATTATGCCGTGGAGTAATTTTACAACACCTTCCTTAGAATGTATGCAGTTCCTAGGAGAGCGATTTCCTGAATTTCCCGGTTTCAAGCAGTGTACAGGGAATCATCGCCAAGTTCTTGGATATTCTGCGAGGTATCATTCCCAGAACCCCAATGATTATGGGAATGACAACTGTTTTCATTTTCCACATACGGCTAACCTCAAAAGCAAGATCTTTATATTTAAGGCGTTTCTCAGCTTCTTTGCCGACTAAATTTTTGACACAGGGGACAGATATATCTATTAACAGGACTGATTTTTTTCTCCGTATCCCTTATAACTGTATCCGGCCTGTTTGCGAATATCGTTCTATCCGTTTGTATCTGTTGGTCGTAAAGCAAGGTTATATTGCCTATAGTCATCACTTGATTTGGAGCATGTTTTTACCATTTTGCAGGGATAGTTGGAACTTGAAATGCCCGGCATATCTGCCAAAGAACGTAGGTAACGATGTTATTATGTCACCTTAGATATTAGTCTTTCGCCAAACTTGGACAGGCAGAGACGATGTGGTCAACCATTTCAGAGTGCAGTTGACATACGCGGCATCTATCATCGTCTGTGGTTTTAAGAACGAACTTTTGGTAGTGCCTTGTTCTCAATGATTGGTCCTGGGCTGCAGCAATGACGGTTTTTGTTTCTGGTTTCAGTCTCCCCCTCTTAAGCCATAAATGTGAATCAGCGTGGGCTTCGCAAGTGTTCATTCTTTTGAGAAATCGTCCATGCAAGTTCTTGTTTGCCTAAGCTTCCTTGAGTTTCTTTTGAAGAATTATTTTAGCATTGAACTGGTCATTGAAAGCACTATCTATGCTATCCTTAGGTTTTTGGCATAATTTACTCATAATGTTACGTGCAATGCTTACAATTCCATGACCTTTCTCGGCGTCCAGTACGATGATCTGTTTAAGAAACGGATCTCCACGGTGTGCCATCACAAACTTCCCTAGTCCCAAAATAGCGTTTTGGTAGGCTGATTCCAACTGCCGGAGTTCCCTTCCTCCATCTTTTCGGGATACGTGTACTCAAGCGACATCAGTTCTAGGATGTAGAACGCCGTGAATCGTGAGGAGTTTGCGAGTTCTCCGGTCCATTCTTAGAATTTCTTGCTGAGTCCAATCTAACACGCTAAAGCTGTATTCTTCAACAGGAACTGCCTCGCTGCCTATAACCATTAATTTGTTCTTGCAATTCACTTCAGTTATTAGAACATGTCTAAATCTCCAGAAATATTCCATCTGAATCGACTGTTTCATGCTATTGTAAGATATAAAATCATTTTCTTCAATACCCAAATATTTGTATTATTTCCCTGGTTCCAATTGTCTTATTATTGTTTCACTATTCAGTTCGACGTTTTCAGATCTCACTTGTTCACCTCTACAGAGAGAAATTTTGGCACATTAGTCTATTCCAAATTCCATGCAGATGTCATCACTAAATCTTTTCACTAAGAGCAACATTTCTTCAAGAGTCCTGTAATTTTTGGCGAATAATTTCAGATCATCCATATAAAAGAAATTGGTGTATGATTTATCATTTTGAATCCAAATTCTGGTTGTGTTAATTGGCTTGAGAGTGGGATAAGGCGCATTCCTAAGTGATATGGAATCACCTTGGAAGATACCTCTTTTGATTCCCCTCTATCAAATCCGGGAGGGATCAACTTCGTGCGCCAGCTTGACATTCCCCTTATGCAAAATTGGATAATATTTGGGTGTATGCTGTAAAGTTCAAGTGACTGCCGGGTCCAACTATGAGGAACAGTCAAAAGCTCTGAGGTAGTCAATCCATGCCATAGAAAGGTTACGTTTCTTCCCTTTTGCTTGTTTCATTATGGACTTGTTCAGGAGTAATACTTCTTTGCAGTCATAAGAACCCTTGCGACAACCTTTTTATTCGTTCGGTAACAAGTCAATCAACTGAACGCGTTTGTATATTTTTTTGCAAGAGTTACGGTCATGATCTTGTAGAGAACTGGCAGGCATGTTATAGGTCTGTAGTTCTGGGCCAGCCTCGTATCTTTGCCTTTCGACAAAAGGTATGTAATACCCTCTGTCATCCACTCAGGCATGTCTGCACCTTGGATAATATGGTTTATTGCATTAACCAAACGATAGTGTAGAGGGGTGAATGTTTTGATCCAGAACACTGAACTTTATCTTTGTCAGCAACCTTCCAATTTGCCATGCTATTTATGGCATCTAAAAGTTCTTTCTTAGTAATTAAAGCCATTGAGTCATCGGCTAATGGAATATTCTGAACAGCATCATTTTCTGTCTTGATTCAACCCGCACTATTGTGTTCTTTTGAATTTTGCCATATCCCTGCTCAGAAGGATTCAATTTCATGAGTTGATGGCTGTTCTGCTTCTGGTTTCTCTCAGTGGCTGAGTTGTCAGTAAAATCTTTTGCCGTCTTTCATAAATAATAGATTCTGATTTTGAAAATTAACCCTTTTATTGTATCGTCTAATTCTTTGTACATATACGAGTATTTTCTGTTTGAGCTGTTCAATCACTACATTTCTCGTTTCATAATCAACCACTCCACATAACCGATCTATTTTCTGAATTTTCCTCTCTACCTGAGTCTTGTGCAAAATGTCTCGTTACTTTCACCGAGAAGAGCAAGCTCCCGTCTCAGACCAGCAATGCGACCCTTAATCCGTTTCACCCACACTGGTTCCGTCTTGTCTCTCCTTGTTTTGTAAGTACTGATCTTTTTATCAGATCAGTTACAAATAAAGCGCACGTGTATATAGTGTTGTTTATTTCTGTCATAGATAAGGGGTTCTCCTCGGTGGCTAGTATTTCTTCAAGGACTTGGTTCACATCTTTTACGATTAGCCTTAGCGTTTTCATATATCTTCCTGAAGGAAACACGATCCCGGAATGACAGTTGCTGCACTCTTTCTATTTCACTACAAATTGTTAGTTTTATGTCATCTCGTTCAGTTTCTACGGTACAGTTATTATCATCAGTGATGGGAGGTAGTTCTTGGCTTACTGGTTGTGTCTCATCACTTATAATTTAGTTTTCCTCTGGTCTTCTCAAATATCTATTTTATGCACATTTTCAGCGTCTTTCCGAATACGTTCAAGTTCTTCTGGTGCAATTTTACTCTTGCTGATGATAAACCTTCTTTGGTTTGCAAGTTTCTTTGAATCGAATGATGGTCTAATCTCTGGGTTACGTTCCATCCACTTCTTATACACTTCATTCTCAGAACCACTGCCACTCGATCTGGCGTAGTAAAAACACACGATTTCTCTCAGTTCAGCGTCCGACCACCTCACTCGATGGTGAGGAGCTCCAGCCAAATTCATGTCCTTCTGACTCACGTCTATGGGATTTTCGAAGTCAACCTCTGTGTTACGAGCTTTTTCTTTCTGAATGTTCAGTGAACATGCGACGTCTGCAGAACTAGGTATCTTGCAATTTCTTTTATTTCCCGTTCTGTTTTTTAAATTGTACATTCTGTTCCCACGAGAAGAAAGGGAATTATTCAGTTCACTTTAACAGAGCCCCGCATGTCAAAGTAAGGTAGTGTACAACCGGAGAGTGCCTGGTATCCGGAGGGTATCGTTGGCGACTAACTCACCCATAGCCATTCATTCCCTGGGCACCATAACTTCCACCACGAAATTGGGGATTTTATCTCGAGGTTTACTATTCTAGATCCGCAGTGTTCGGCGTCAACAGGGTCACCTCGTGTAGGATGTGGCTCTTCACCACGCACGGACGGTCTAGGATTTAGCGTCATCAGAGTCAAAGTTCTTGCAAGACTCCTCTGCTTATCCCTGGGATGGTGAGGACCAGTGCCGAGTCAACTCTAAGCAAAGGTACTACCTCTCCCAACCATCTTGACCCATTATTATTATTATTATTATTATTACAGTTCTACGGTTTGCCAACATTTCATTCGTCATTGATTCGGAATTAAAAGTGCAAACGTGGAAATATACTAGCAAACATAATTTATTAAATAACGGCTGACCACACCGCGAGGTAGGAGATTAATGATGCTCTATTGAATGAAAATGGGAGACTGTACCGGGACTCGATCCCGGCTTGTTCAATTCAGCATCATTAAACGTACTAGTATTTTAACTACGAAGGGATCGTTTGTCTCATGTACACTCATTCTATATTGCAATGTACCTTTCGAAAAAGTATCACAAAAAACAGGCGGCAAGGATTAAAAATTATATTTTACTGCATTTCCTTTTTGAATTCGTTTTCCTATTTCACTCGCTCGAATTTCCCACTCAGCGAATCGTCTTTTCGCACTATAAGAAGCAATCACATATCAACCTCTTGCAAGCATTGTGTATTGACAATTGTAAAAAATTCTTTTCTAAATCATCGAAAACGACACACGAATTGGAACAATATGCAAGAGTCGTTGATGATTAAATTTTTGAACTATTCATTGGGTAACATTTGATCTCTACATCGGTATCAAATCACAAAAAATTAAATTCATGTAAATATAAACGATTTTCTATTTTAATTTTCTTTAACAAATTATAAAATAATTTTAAGTCGTTGTTTTTGTTGTATTAATAATTCTTACTTCAGAGCTACTCACGATAACCAGTGCGTTTGTGTGAGCCGCTTTTTCAATATTCAGAGCCATATCTGATAAAGTTTCACTCTCAATTAGTAACAGAAAATATACTCCCTTTTATAGTATTGCTCTCAAATGTCGGAAATATTTGTCTGACCTTATCAGATAAAAAGTATGACCTTACTTGTGTATGTATATATGATATAATATGTACAAATAAGGACGTACGCATGTCGTGCATCTGCGTATGATACCGAAGGAAATACCAGGATCTTACGTATTTGCATATTCCTACGCTTGAAACGTGCATATTAAACGAGAGAAAGCGAACGAGCATGGCTTTGCAGATAAGACAAAACTTTGTTTCACTTCAATTCAAAAGGGCTCTACTTTAACATAAAATATACAGTTTATATACGGGGCGCCTTACAGAAGCCCTAAAATGTGCCGTGGGCTGTGCATACTATACCCTAGTATTCACTCTCAATGAACTGAAACAGTAACTAAAGATAGAAATGTTAAACTATTTCGATTATTTTGTAGGTAAATGATATCAGTAGCGGAAAAAGAAAATTAATAAGTGTTAATAAGTTATAATAAGATTTTTTTACTGTCTTGGCTATTTTTAATATTAATTTTAATTTTTAATCTCAGCTATTGTTATATATACTTAAATGACTGTTTCGTTCATTGAGCACCGTTGGGAACCACGGAAATCCAACGGTTTGGGCAAGTGCGCTAAGCATAAAAAAAATAATCTGTTTGGTAACTGGAAACCTGTAACATAACAAAAAAAAAATTCGGCGGCAGAATCAAATAAATTCATGGAAAGAATACATACTTACCTGCAGGCCAAATAACATATGCATACATACCAACATACCCCAACCTTGTTTACATATTTACCTATATATGTTCCCATATCTGCATATGTACACTTTCTTTAAATCAATGAAAACAGACTAAAATAGAACACTAGTATTAATACTACTATCAATAATAATAATAATAATAATAATAAT
>NNCF01131259.1:50280-77128 GCA_002313205.1 Laupala kohalensis | reverse complement strand
CTCAAGAAGCCACTTTTTTCTATCAATTTCAGTGTTAACGCAATTTAGCAGAATGTGGACCCAGTCTTCTTGTTCTGTGCACAAATGGCATTGCGAATCTCGATACCCCCTCAATTTCCTTAATTTCCATCCCCCAAGTCGAAACCAAGCGTACAAACTCTTGCTACCTTGTTTAATTTATCTATGTCCGATTTTCGCCCCCACTCTCCTGCTACAATATTCTGCATGATTAGTGACCCCTTTTCCTTTCTCTCAGCCGTTATGTTTTGTTTCTCTATGTCTTCAAGACTGAATAATTAATTCATAATCAGGTCTCGCCGGAGCTGTCTACCACAAGTGTCCTAGACCGGCAGTTTCGATTAATGTTATAATTTTTTGACCCCACCCATCGTTACACGTAAATTCGTAGCAATCGGAAATATTGTTGTTCCTTTCCCCATTTCTTATTGAATCCCAATATTTAATGGCCCTCATCTTAATTTTTACTTCTAACGGTAAAACTCCGAATTACCAAAGAGTACCTCAGTTAGCTCTACCAGGAGGTACGCCAAGAGTATTTTTCAAGAATTTATTTCGAAGCGAATTAAGCGGTGCGCAATCCCCAGCACCCCATATTTCAGCTCCATACGCTATTGCGGATACGTATAGTGACGTGCACATTGTTACTACAATTCTAGGATCGACGTCAGGGATGGTTACAGTACTGGATTTCATTTAGAACAAACATGCCTTTTTGTTTTGATTTTTGTATGTCCTGACAGGTTACGTTCATGCTTACTTTGACACCTAGATAAGTGTAATCTAACTTTCTCGAGAGGTTGATATTTGTAATTCCAAATTTCATTTTTACTAAAATCCATCCGTTTTTTAATACCATGACTTTGGTTTTATGTATGTTTATATGTAGAGACATTTTATCACAGAACAGCCCCAACATATCTAGACCTTTCAGAAGTCCCGACTGTGTTGTGGAGGATAGAACAAGATCGTCCGCAAATAGCATCCCCGGTATCTGTTAACTTTGTACCGAATACGAGAATACAGTGGTGTAGTTTGTTTAATAATTCCACATTGAAAGCTGATTTCTTCACTTCATTGCATCAAAACACATGTATCCACTTCGTGTCAAAGGGTTTTGGAACAGCGGTCTGATGAGGCCTAGGCATGTTTGTAATCATGGGCACTAAATAAAGCTAATTTTGCGATAAAAGCTATAAATACTTCACTCACGCATTGCCTGATATATTTGATGCACAAGGTTATTTCCGCATTCATCTCAGCTGTCTTGAAATAACGAAGTAGAATGTATTCGTTTCATATGTAAGTACTATGTATCCTTTACACCGAGCCCACACAATTATATTCAACAGTTCTAAAACTCGTATTTAGGGGTTTCTTCGAATTTTGATGTATTGAGCAGAAAATCATAAACCTGCATAAATGATATTATTCTTGAACTTTTGGTTTCAAGACAATACATTTATTTGAATTTCATTTGTTTCACACCTGCTACCAATCCAGTGTATTATGAAAAAAAATATCTAAAAATGTAAATGCACTGAGACGGGAGAGAAAGCGCTTATGTTTGTGAGGTGTGTTGTGGTCTCCAGATATTGCATTTGATTCAAAATAATGGTTAAGATCTGATCAGATCATTCCATTACGGTAAAAAATAAATGAAACATCTAATATCTTCAGGTAATATATTTTTCTAATACGTTATTTTGACGTACATTTTACATCCAAAGGTTAATACCAGCTTCAAATTTATTTGCATATTTTTTTCACAATGATTTATTGAGGCACACAAAGTCCTCTCTACCCTAAGAGACCAATAGAATATGTTTACTTGTGCGGGCAGCTAGATTATCTGTCACCCCAGCTCAAAATGCATACGGTCTATACCAATTTGTTCAAATTGTTTCCTTAACAAATGTTAACGTCGAAGAGTTAGACCTTAATATAATGTAAATAAGAGGTGTTGATGTCATCGGTCCTATTTGGTGTACACAAATGAGGAATAAGGAAATGTACAGTAAAATCACGCGTAAAGATTACTGGCTAGGACAGTAGCGTAACTGTACACTCGGACATTGCCCGGGGTCCCCAACCACGTGGGGTCCCCTACCTCTGGAAGTGATAGGGGGCTTCATCATGGTTTTTAACAGTTTGTGTAGAGGAAATTATTATTCAAACAAAACAATTTTGATTATTTAAAAAAACGATTATTTTACGTAATCTAGTCATAAAATCAATGTGTTTTTTTTCAAAAGTTCAATTTCCTATATTTTTTAATTTATTTTTTATAAACAACTGCAAGAGTTTTAATGCTTAAAAATTCAAAACAATTTTATATTGTTCATTCATTTGAACATTTAAGTCTCATTCGTAATTCTCGGCAAACAAAATTTACAATATTTAAATTGCTCTGTATTATAGTCTGAGAGCCTGCTTCACGAAATAGGAAATCATTTCATATTGCTCAAAATACACTTATTTCTTTAGTTCCTAAAGTGGGAAAGTCGACCGTCAGCCGGACTGACTGCAGTTCAAATAAGATGCTACCGCCTTATGAACACATGAAAAAGTTAACTCAAACCGCTTAAAATCCATTTGGGGCGATAGTTTAGATCCGCAGAATATCGGAAGACCCCGTCAGGCAGTTCTGTGACAGTCCAAAACACGTCAACCAAGGGGATCGTGTAATTTTTTAAATACACTTTTATGTCATATCATACCGCCGGCTGACGGCCAGAAAAAAGCACATATCCCAAGAATCAAGAAAACATGCGTCAGCTATTATTTCATCAGTCCAGGGATTAGCAATGAACGGGACAATGACAGTTTTCAAATTCGACATTTCAGTAAGGAACCCCACGTAGAATTAAAAACATTTCGAAATGAGTATGATAAAGCTAGAAAGTTTGTCGTTGAATTAGCGAAAACGTGGGGTATTAAAACTGAGTTTTGTGAGAAACGTGTTTGAAAAAACAAATGTTGCCGTGATGAATTGCTCGGCGGACCTGACTTGGATATTTACACTGGACCAGGGTAAATAATCGTAACTGTAATTTCGAATTGTACATGAACAATTATTACACAATTTGCTTTAAATTGTTCATGAGTACCACTGGGTTAAATGTGCTTATTTACGATATTCTTGGAAGAAATATTTTGTTTAAATCGATAGTGCCTCGTTATTTAACTCTTCGAATAGACACATAAACTAGAAAATCGCGGAATCATGTTTCCCAACAAATATAGGATTATGTTTTTTAAATATGAAAAGCATAAAATTAACATGTTTTATTACACGGTTCATCCTATCATCTCCATGATGGAAGGAAACATGACAATAATAGAATTTTGTTTACATTCGTGACACTCAGTGAAAATTCTGGAGTGACGAAGATTAATGAAATATGTTTACACAGAGAGTGGATTTAGTTTGTGCTCCAGCATCCACGAAGCCTCGATTCACAGTGAACACATTCCGCCCATCTCTTGGGTGGTGTTTGTGACGCGTGCATGACGCCAGACTAACGCGTCTAAATAGAGTCCTTAATTTCAGAGAGAACCGTTAGCAATGTCCACAATTAAGGAGCACGTAATTTCTCATAACAGCTACATTTACTACGCACAAATTCTCATAGCCCCTTCAGCGTCAGCAGTTTCTTCAAGCACGCCTCCCAAGGTGGAGTAGGGAGAAAGGGAGGGAGACACGACATGGTATGTGACCAAGTACAGCTGATTGACACCACTATGAGAAGCTGTGCGTTGTATTTTCCGGAAATACGAGAAATTCCGCATTACATTTCCGCCTACAGTCGGATCTTTCTTGATTAAGATCTCTACCTGTCGATGGAAATGTGCGGAAGCTGACAGTGGACACCAGCGTTGGCGACGAGACCGAAATGATGTTACTATGCGTCCCGCGCTCACGTGCGTCCTAATTGCCAACGCAATTACGCGACGATTGCGTGAGCGCGTAACAATCGTTGCGTACGCTTGAAAGCGTGAAGCAACAGCAGACGTCACGGAGGCGGGGAAGCACTGGGAGAATGACTATGGAGGTGGGGGTGGAGGATGTACGCTTTTAACAAGGTTTTGTGACGGCAGGTACTGCGAATTCGCTTGGATCCTCCAATGAGTTTTATAAGTGGAATGCGCTTTGATAACTTGTCCCTTAACTGTCCCTTAACACCTGTTTCATTTGTATAAAGTGGTGGGACAGAACACAAACAGGTGAAGGGAAGTGCAGGTTATCAACCCAGAATGCTAATGCTGGTTTCCGGTAAAATATAAATCCCAAATGTAGCTATTTTATCGGTAAACAATGATGATGATGATATTATTATTATTATTATTATTATTATTATTATTATTAATCCACTTTCTGCTCAGAATTTTGTGAAATGTATCTTTGGAAGAGTTCTTATTTCGAATGTTAAAAATTAATCTCTTAAAACCTGCCTCATTCGAGTGAGAATTACAATAATCGATTATATGTGACTAACAGTATGATGCTAAACAGAGGAAACAAATCCATGTTATATCTTATGTTATCCATGTTATATCTTATGTTATCCATGTTATATCCATCCTGTTATATCTTAAGTTAAGGAATATCTCTTGTAAACCTTTATTTAAGGAATTGAATATCTTAACACTTCCCTGCATTTATATTATGAAACGGTCGTGTTTGTTAAGACCGAATTACTGAAGTGTCACCCTTTCTTTATACGAAACAGTCTCGTTCACGAACACAATACTCGCAATAGTAATAATATTCATCGTCCTAGAGTGTCAAACACTCTTTGCCAGAAAGGACCATATAATTCGGGAATCGTTCTATATAATTCCCTGCCCAAATATATAAAATATATTATGAAATTGAATCTCTTCAAAACCGCAATTAAAAACTACCAGTGCTTCTGCAAAGTCAAAGAATTTATTGATTTTAATAAAAGTTAAATCCGTCTTGTACTTTATCATGTCATTGCTGTAGTACTTTTAAAATAACTTATAACAATTTCAAAAACTATTTTATTGCATGATTGTGTTGTGTCTTATGATTCATATTAATTTAGTTTTATGTGTACTCAACTTTGACACGGTTGCGCACAGACGAATAATCATGAATTCTGAAAAACTACATAAATCGTGAAATACAATACCTCGATGTAATTGACTATATCTCCGTCAATTATGAAAATAAATTAATCAAATTTTTACCAATAAAAATTCAATGCATTTGGGTATTTTTCAAATAACAACCGCCAAAATCCGTGATATTGTATTATGGAAAATAAATTTTGAAAAAAGTAGCATCTTCCTATTTTGAACTCAAAAATGTTTGACAAAAATAATACAATAATATGGTTGAAAACAATAGAATGGAGTCCAAAATTCCCGTATAAAACACTATAATTATCTTTATGAGAGTACTTTTTAAGCTTTTTGAATATGCTGTTCATATAGACTTGATTTATATTAAAACAGACGTGGTTTAGTGAATGGTAAAAAATGACAAAAATATGGAATCAATGGGCGTAAACCTCATTTTTCAACGTAACTAACTAGAAAGAAAGGTTTTTGTTGAAGTTCGCAATGGTCGACTTTTTTTGGCCGATTTTACAAAGAATGACCCACATGTAAAATATTTGTTTTGTGTTAAACTAAAAACATATTGCCATTCTATTAGTATTATAACTCGTAGCTAACTTTTTATCTAGGATTTTTTGCTGAAATTTTTGAATCCGCCTCTGCCTTAGGACCCTTGATCGGAATTGATGGGATGGCCCCTTGCTTGTTTCCGGAGAGTAAATTAGTTTATTGTCCTCCACGTGGTCATACGCAGTTTGCACTGTTTTGACAATAAATTTATTTATTTCGAAAAAAATTATTTATTTACTTATATAATAAAATAAATTATTTAGTTAATTATTCTTCTTATGAATGAGTGGTTGTTAATTGAACGTGAAAAATACGATTTACGAAACTTTAAATACAGTTTGCTCCTTGACGTCATGAAATGTTTCATTTAGGATTAAAGATGAATGACAGCGAATATGAGTGCGTCATTAGTCGAACATGGAATTGATTGTTTATCAAGAGCACCGTCGTTCAATTATAAGTAAAACGGAAAATACGAGCGAAAGGTGTGCTTATTTAAATTATTAACTTGCGTTATTATGGGAACGTGTTGCTAACAGAAGAGGAAATTAAGGTAGCATTCATTTAGAATCTGGAAAATCTCCCTATGTGCTAAAATGCCTTACCCCATAAAATATTCATACGAAAAGGGTTCTTTATTCAATAAATGTGTACAAAACTAAATATCATGCCGGATTGAATTAAATTTCATTCAAGAATGTCATTTTATTTTTAAATGTTAAATGTAAATACGATTCTCCCAATTTTCATCTTATATTTTAAAATGTAAATGTTTTAAAATGGTTAGACGGAAGGGTAGATCTTAAGGTCTGAGTCTCGCCAAAATAAAGGCACTTTATTATTATTATTATTATTATTATAAACAAATATAGTTGGTTCTCTGCTTTAGCATTCAGACATACCGAGATTATATTTTAAATGAAAGATATACATGCCCGTAGTCGGTTCTACTTCATTTTTATGGTTCTACAGAGGGTGTATTTCATTCTACAACGTGAATTGAACACCGCAGGAGGGAACGAGTGTTTTATGCTTTACGTCCTACGTTGAATGAATCTGGAAACACCAACCCATTATTTTCAAATGCATTCGTTATCTGGAGCAAAGTATTTTAGTTATTTTAGTGTAACTTCTACCGTTGGACATAATCATATATTACTTTTATGGTAAGTGTCGAGGGCCTACTGTGCATAGGTCAGACGGAGAAGACTTCAAACTACATTCATATTTGGGGACATCTCGCCACAATCGACGCAATTTCAACCATATTGGCAACTGTGGACACAACTGTAAGGTTGGAATTAGAAATCCTGCAAACACGCATCATTTACGGAAATCCTAATAACTTCTCGCTCAACCAACGGATCCCTCAATTATTTTCACTTGTGATCTGCGTTCAATTATAAGTAAAACGTAATATAAGTAATATATTTCTTATTCATCCCATAATAAGAAATACCATCAAGAGAATTCCTGTGAGCTGGATTCACTATGGCGAAGACAACCTTATATCACGGATTCCTGTAGGGTGAATGTGGGTGATGTAGAAGTACCTCCCATTGTTAGAATGGACCTCTATCATCCTTCATAACAATAATAACAGTCACGCTGCGTACACCGTGAAGGATATCCTTCGTCGCTGGCAATGAGAGGTGCTGGAGATCTACTCACTCCACACGGGTCCCTGTAATATTATCTCCACGCCAAAAAGAACGAACCACTAAGAGGGCATCAGTCCAATAAACGGATCGCTGTTATTACTCCAAACTTATTATCATCAACAGAAAGGGACCTAATATACTACTTACACTTGCGATGCCTTGAAGACACGGAGAGAGTTGGCACTGAAATTCCAGTAGTTCGGCTCCGGTTAATAAACACATTTAAAAATTGAACGGGTGCTGCTGTAACTTTTTATCTTAACTTTGCAACTAAAAAATCCCAACACATTACATTATTTCACGAATGTGGAAGGATGATGTATTAGGAAATACATTGTAATACTTGTTTTGTTGATTAATTTTCATTCATTTCATTACATTATGCTCTACAGTCTTCTATGTAACCGAGAACAATAAAAGTAAAATTTAGTTGCCCAAATGTCAATGTCATCATTTTCGGAATTAAAAGTTTTATCCGTCCACATTAGACTTTATCCGTCCACATTAGATTCTTCATGAATCCAATCCTCAATCTCTCTATCTCGTTGTTATATTTACCATAATGGAGCTTCGGATGCAAAACAACGAAACTTTATTTCAAGTTTGAACTACGTTAGGACATTTCAACTGAACAATCCGAGAACAGCAAAGAGTTTACCTCTACTTAAAGTTGGCAGGAGTTTTAACAAAATTAGATTTAAAGCTTAATTTTTAACATCTTTTTCAAAACAATGGAATACAATTATTCTTTAAAAATACATCGTTTTAGTTCGAAATAGCTATCAAGATAACTGTCCCTTGTGGTTTGCATTGTTTAAAGCTATTAAGTGTCAAACAATTTTGTTGATAAATCACGTTGGAAAGTTACTACGTACTACTTTCTACATTCTTCCATCTAAGACTTATTTAATACGGAATTGGAGTATTTGCTTTGCGACGTTTTACGTTCTTACACCAATATTTTATGGAATAATGTTTTTTCTTTATAGTATGAACTTTTAATGAATAAAAAAGGGGTGACTATCAGATAATCCCATATCTCAATCGAATGAAGCTACTTTGTTGCGAGGCACAAGTCCCTTTGTCAGTATCGAAAGAAAAATTAAGTGTGAAAGTTATGTTTCATGAAAAAAGCCTTGTGAAAGTTATGTCTTATTTACCTTCATTTCCTCGAAATATATAGTCATTACCCGACACATGACTTTCCATGGTGCACCTTTCTCAAGTTTGGAAATTGACACATATCCCTACTTTAATGTGATTTAAAACATGATGCACCGGGAAAGGGCCTGCATAATATGAAGATCAGCGACGAACTGGAAAATGGAGAGATGACTCTATTCAATAAATGCAGTGGACGATAGACCACTGATATCGCTGACCGAGGCTCTTTATTGAGTTGTACTCTATGGTATTCGAAGAGTTAAGTTAATTTGGTGAGGTACGAATAATAGGTCACTTTAATCCTAGTCGAACTGAATTACCGAGAGAGATGGGAGATGGATCTTCTCCGTTACAAACGAGAACTCTAAAATTGAAGGACTAAGGCAATGTAGTTCGCAAGTAGAAGTAGCGTGCATTTTGAACCCACTTACAGCTATGTTGAAGCTGGGTCTTTATTTGTAAATGGCCATGTGTGTGTGTGGGGGGGGGGGGAATCCGTGGTAATGAAAGATCCTCGTTCGTTGAGGCCACGTCACTATCATCGGATTTTTTATTATAGACCCCTCACTTTGAACTGCTGTGGAAGACGAAAAAAAAATCACAGAAAAAATAATTAACACCATAAAATTTGTCTAGTTCTTGTGCATATGCTTAAACAACAAAAATAGTTCTAAGAATGAATAATACTTTTAAAATAGCAGAAATGTTTCCAAAAACGAAATTTTCACAACTTTTCCTGATACGTGGTTTTACTAATTTTTATACAATCAACTAAAAGTGTAAAAAATAATTCTTATTCGGCGAATGATAACTATTATGTTTGTGACAGCATTTAAAAATTTCGAGCTTCTATATGCAAAATATAACAAGTTATAAACAGTTTTCGAAAACTTTGCTAAATACGACCAGGAACGATTTTAAGGAATAAAATTTATACTGTCGCCTTCAGCAAAATGCCGTGATCACATGTTCAATGAATTTAAACGTTTAAAATTTAGTATGTAACCACAAATAAGTGATAAACAGAACCATGTTTTCATTTGGCGACCAGCTGTGTCTCAGCGGTGAAGTACACTTCATTCAATAGATAACTTTTTCGTAAATATTTCATCATTTTGGTAATTGATAATCACTTTTGTCGTATTTCGAACACGGTAATGTTAGAATATTTAATTCGGTTTTCAAAAATATTAAGAAATTTTTGTCACTGTATTGAACTTTTATACAATGACACACGTAAGATAAGTGTTGTTATTGTTGTTATTGCTGTGGTTTGAAGTTTATTATTGTTCCGATAGTAGGGATTGGGAGATAAAACCTAAGGCTACAAGCAAGAAAGAAAAGGAGTTCAATACAGATAGGAGACGCATTTTTCTTATGAATATCAAAACTGTAAACGAACAAAGCTGTTCAGTACAGTGCTTCAGTTTCAGTTTACTGTTTATAGGCATGATTAATTATGCAAAGTTGAAAACGACCGATTTAAACAAAAGAAAATCTTCTAGAGTATGTTAATTTAATGAACCATTATTTAACGCACAAAACATGTTACACAACTAAAATCTGTTACATAACATTTCGATACCGTTTGGTAACATCAGGTTCTAAACATTTTTTACCATTAAAAACGTATAAGCGCGCTCACAGGGCATTACAAGGAACCTGTACACAGAGAGCAAGGATTATCGACTAATTAACAACTAAAAGAATACCTTGAGAAGTCAGTTAACATTTTAAATAATAAAAACAACTACATAATAGAATATAAGGACAAAAATAAAACATTTAAAAATTTAGAAATTAAACATTAAAAAATAATGTGAATCCGAGGCAGCTCCTCCGTATCAATTTACTGTGTAGTGGTATGTTTGTTACATTCAAAATGCAGCAGTTTACTTACTAATCTTTCTTAACAATTTTCTTCAAAATCTACACCTTTCACCTTATTTCATAAAAATTAATGGCTAAAATTGATGCAATGCTGTGAAACTACAGAATGATTTTTAATATTGATGTTAGTTTTATGTTTGACTTAATGCGGGATTCCAGTAATCGCATAGTTTGAACAAAGTAAACGGAACTACTATCCTTGAAAATTATGTTGTAAACGAGATTATTTTGTGTACATTAATCTTATCGTTGCCCTTACTGATTATATAATTAAGATTATTATCAGATTTGAACATAATCTTAATGTCAACAACATGGAACACCTTTTGCGCAATGGAAGACAATGTCTTATGAAATGGGTAAACTATGGAGGTGGTTAAGTTGGGGTCTAGAGTTAATAGTATATTATTGTTGTAGAAAAGTAACTATGGTGTACAAGTTTATTAATAAAATAATCTGGGTAGGAGTTGGATGACAAATTATGATTTAGTTACCATACCGTAATTTAGATTTGTGGTAACTACTGTCAATATGTATGATCGCTTTGTCAACAAAGTTTAAAATCATGGCCTCCTTTATTGGGTGGTAACAATGTAAATTTAAAACTCTATGAGTGCAAGTGGATTTTAATTGTGTAACAAGTTTTGTGTGCTGTATAATGGTTTGTTAGATTGACATTTGCTAAATAGAAATTTGTCTGCTTGAGTTAATCATTTAACGTGCACGCAGACACAATATTTAAATGTATGATCCATTCATGAGCATACTTACCAGAAAAAGGGTAATTGAATCACTGAACCCGAACTAGAAAAAAAGCATTTCATCGAAATCGTCACAAAATTGTTCCCAATACTTGGAACAAAAATTAATATAATGTTTTGATGCAATCTATTATTTTTCACGTTATGTTGAATGATAATGGGAGACGAGACATTTAAACTCAGGACTTTCAACTTAACGCGCTGGTGCGCTTACCAACTGCGCCACCCCTTTCACTTCTGGTCCTGTCCACCATTGACATTCAAACGCATCAACGCATTAAATTGGAGGTCCCGAGTTCGATTCTCGGTCCCGTCTCCCATTTTTCTTCAACACACGTAATTAATCTTTTATCTGGCGGTGAGGTTCACCGCAATTTAAGAGATTTCTTTATGACTATTTTTTCGATAAATAAGTCAAATGCCATTATCGTCTCCAGAATTCTTTGCAGCTGAGTAAAATAATGGGGAAAATTAGTTAAATGTGAATTTCTTCATGTTAACTTAAACGCTTTTCACGAACAAACAAGTTTGAAAATCCACTTTACAATAACCAGTTGTATGATATTTTCGCTCACTTACACATGAGGCTCTGCCAATTTCAACTTTGATTAGCAATTTCAGCAAGGTCCGTGAGCTTCACTAGTAACAGTACGGGAACCATGTGAACTACGCCACATTAAATTCGGTGTACGTACAAGAAAACTGTCTCATACTCTCTATTATTACACTATAAAATGAACTCAAACATGAAAATAACAATATGATTACTCCTATTATAGAGACACTTAGAATCATATTTTTATTATTCCAATTATCGCCATAAAGTATAAGTACCAGCAAGTTAATTTTTCTTCTTTTTGGAATAATTTTTTTCGGAAAATCTTTAATGAATTTCCGCTCTAGCAAATATGTAGCCCGGAGTCAATGTATGCGTCACGAAGCTCATTCTATTTGACATGTGCCACGTCGTTTATAAAAGACACAAAGTTGCGACAGCGAAATTCCATCAAGTAATTACGTTGTCAGCCATCACTGTACTTCATTACAATTCTTGCCTCTTACCTCTTACCAAGAGCAAGCAAACTTTTTGTCCAGCCTTGCATCAGAGGAAAAAGTCAATAGAACTTGAGGTAAATATCTTTGCGTTCATTATGAATGATTAAATGCAGAATAGTGATAAATACAGAATATCTCTGTTTAGAAATAAATACGGAACATCTCAGTTTAGAAAAAAAAATCAGGTGGTTCCTACAATTATAGCTAATGCTAATCCCTCCCATAGCGAGATTTTTCGTTTTTTATGTCTTAAAGGGCGGTTTTTCACGTTTCTTAAAAAAAAGGTGGATGGAGCGTTTCTGGTCCTGGATTCGGATTCTTCGCGTGAAAATACATAAGGAACTTTTGAACAGACCAAATTTTTCTGTATGTCTGTGTAATTTAGGTGAATGAAATAACTACAACCCTTACAAGACAAAATTAATTATATTTCTTGTATTTTAATTCGTTTTCAGAATTATCATTTTCCAGCTGTGAATGGTTATGCAGCACCATCATTGTTCTCTGATTAATTTCTTAAAAAATAGAATTTTTTTGAAAAAATACTCACGAATATTTGTAAATATTATGGGGATGAGTTTGTACCCGTATAATAGTATAAAATAATTTCGGTCCATTCGCACTTCGAAAGCACATCATTTCTGAATTACAGAAATGGTTATAAAGTACATATTATGAGTATTTAATCCGTAAAGATTTACTCCATACTTAAAGAAATTAGATGTTTATGTTTTAAAATATACCGTCGCCACTTTGTTGTGGACGATTTGACTCTCAAGATGAAGTTTGATGAGTAAAGAAAGGAACAAGACAATTGCATGTTTCCAATCTTCACAAATAACGAGTGACTTACTGGTTCATTCATGGTGTCACCAGTGGATACAAAAATTCGCCAGTCTCTCTTTTGACTACGCTTAGTTTGAGAGCCAAGTATTTCCGACGTGAGGCCCAAATTGGCATAAGCGATCTTCTCGTGATTTTCAATATCTAGTGCGCCCATAGTAGATTCTCATCAAAAAGTCTCCGTAGTTGGGCAGTTTATAATATAATTTTTTTCCCGTTTGTTTAAAATATTTTTTACAGAAATGAAAAAGAAAATCCCTGTAGTACTGAAATTGTTGAATTTATCCAGTGAAATTGTATACAAGACAATTATTAAATATTTTTGAAGTTCACAGAAATTAGAAATTCCAGATATATTTTAATGATTATAAGTTTGAGAAAACTTTGATTTGCAGCTATTTCATTGATTTTGAAAAACGTTGCAAAAACAATGACGAGATTAAGATAAATGTGTTGAAAAACTGGTGAATCGGGACTACAGACTTACGTTTCGTGTTTTCACGCCAATTTAATAATACATTTGGTATCATTTCAGAATCTTGGGCAACGCCATGTAAGGTCTTCAAAATTTCATCTCATCTTTTTGCATTTTTCTTCTTAACACTCGCCCCTGTTTTGAGTCTATTATACCATTTGAAAATTCTAATTTACATATTTCGTGTTTCAATTGTTTTCTGTGATATGAAGGAATAAAATTATTCATCTTACGGCGAATAAAATCAACTTGAAGTTGTGTTTACCCTCTTACAGAAATAGATCAACTTTGGAAGGAATTATTTCACGTAATTGAGTTTAATGATTATTGCTGTGTGTGTGTTACTTTAAAAGGAATGTACCACGCATGACAATCATTAATTCTACTTATATCTAAGAAGTCTCTTTGATGTTGAGTCATCGCTATAATAAAATTGGCATTTCATTAAATAATGAAGGATCCATGTAGTGATTCTTTGAAGGAGGAAAAGTTATTGCGAGGGACGGAACTGCTATTAAAACTTTTAATGAACCTGTTTCAAAATTGGAATTGATGCAAAACCCTTTTCTGTAACTGATGTCACTAGGAACTGTTGGTGTGCATGCAGTGTACCAAACTATTGTTAATTGTAGAGTTTTCTCGAGGGAAATTTTGGTAATTGGCATTTCTCTGTTTACAGTGAGACACCTCAAACTTATTTTGTGTGTCGTCATTAGTATAACAACGTTTTGTCCGTAACATCAAAGTATTCATTTCCTATTTTCCTTTTAATATCGTGAAACTTTCGGTTACTGCAAGCTTGGGAGCCATATTTAACCCGTGCTTCTTCGAAAAGAAAATTAAACATCTTGTTTTAACAATTACACTTTGATGCTGCTCTTCATTGGTGAAATGATTTAACTCTGAATTAATTCAATATTAATTTGATTTCTGGAAACACGCTTTCAATTTTCGATGAGACTGTATTATCCCTGATTTACGAATGAATAAACATACTTTGCCTCGACACGTGGTCAGATTTATCGATCAGTTAATGTTACGTATTGTTGAGATCAAACAAATGGAAAACGCATTAACAAGATTAAAATCATTATAAAAAACATGTTTGTAAATTCTAACAAATACAAATAAAGTCAAATGAAATCACACGTCGGAATAAATAGGTAAAGATAAGCAATTTAATGTACTTTTAATTATCAAATTCTCCATTCAGTTGCGAAACAAAAGCAATTCGTTACTACAGGTTTTGCACATTTATGAATGTTTTTAATTTTATTATACGTGTGATTATTTTAATGTAAATAGCTATGGATTTTGAAGAAAAAAAACTATTTTTGTGGTATAGTCTAGATTTTTATCACCGGAGATGAAATAATTGGTGGAAAAACCAACACAAAGGATATAATATTTCGGCGAGTGATTGGCAAAACTAATGAATCGTTTTTATCTTCAATGGAACTTTCAATAATATGTGGTGGTTCACTTTTCTATTGATCTCAAAATAATTATTTATGTTTCGAATCAAATCACTGATCCTCTTGTTCAAAATAAACTGAACTAAATAAATAAACATTTATATAGAATGGCTTTGGTGACTTCAAAATTGCCATCATCGGTTTCTACTTTGTCCTGCAGAGTGAGTGGTAGTTCCCGGAATTTATGTGTTCATTCAATAATGGCAACCTTGTCTCTGAAAACGTTCAAAGAAAGTCCTACCCCAAGTTCACTGTAATGGTGCGGTTCAGTGTTTTGATTAAAAATTATAATTACGTCGATTGTCATGGACATGTCTCACAAAGAACATTTATTTACTTAGATGGTTGATTTAAAATAGACTCTAGTTCAGGTTCGATAGAAAAATACACCCTGGGTACTATAAGCTGCGAAAATGTGAAATTAACTCATGTAATGTACTAGAGACCGATCTGATAGTTGAAACCGGTTGAAACCAAAGGATCTGGTTTCTAATTCCGCGTGAGCCGTAGGTATTTTTATCATGGACTTTTCCGTGAAAACTAGGAAAAAGTAAAGTGGGTCACTCTATACCAGGGATGTTAATGGGAGCACGTACGACAGTAGCGTCGAGGAAAGCGGCACGCGAGCGAAGATGCGTTACTTCGCGTTCCCAGAGATCTAAATCGCGATAACTGACTCAGTTACCTGATAGCAGGAAGGAGTAAACGGAATCCTGTCCTGGCCTCTGCGACCACACGTTCCACCGGCTTCTGTGGAATAAAACTAACGAATTTGTGGTAGCGTCAAAAAGAATTTCTGAGGGCAAAGACATCGGTATATATCGGTTTTGATTATGAACAAAATCGGTTCATAGAATTACAAATTCATAACAGGGAAATGAAAATAATAATAATTGATAATAATAATAATAATAAAAGTATAAATAAAAATGATTTATTACGATTTATTTACATTTTCGTGGAACACTTGGTAAAGCCGTATAATACAACTCTTCATAGTTACAAAATGTTTCACTTGTAGTAAACAGAGTGCACTACATCTACGTTCATCACACAGTAAGTTAGAGCTTGAAATTAAAGCTTGAACTCGCTCTAAAGTTTCCCGCACGACTTCAGTTTCTGTAAGAAAGCCTTCTGGCTAACCCTTGCAACAACCTTTCTTGACAGACACGCCCCTTTGTGTTCCCATTGACATCCCTGATGTACAGGCAACAGTACGGTGTGCTCAATCGGCGCTCTGTCTGTGTTGGCAGACTGCATCTAGGGTTGGCCAGTACGTCATCACCTGCAAGCTCGCGGGAGAACTCCACTTCGTTTGCATGCTCCTTCTCTCGACTCCACTGCTCTACACCAACAAAATCGCATTCATTTTCTTTCTTTCCGAGTGTAACCATCTCATCACGGGCAAATGATGTGTACTTTTAGATGGTTCCATCCCCTCTTGGGGTTGTCACAAAATATTAAAGAAAAGGTGACATGCTGTGGTATACTGCAACGAGGATTTAATGCAACACACACACATTAAAAAGTTTTAAAGTTAATGAGAATCTCTACGTGTCTGAAGAGGGCTGTGTGCCAAAACAGTTCCATCAAATTTGTGGGCGTTTTTTGTTTTTTTCTCGTCAGAACATTTTTTTATCATTTTGATGTTATGAGCTTTACTTTGATGGCATTGTCGGAAGGTTACACACGTTAGAGTGTAGGTGTTGAGTGGTCTATACTTTGGTGGTCAATTTCATAACATGCAGAAGACAACAAATCCTGAGAACAGACAAAAAATATTTAAATTTGAAACGTATACACAGTAAAACTGATTGAAAGAAAAAGATAAAAGTTTTATAATACATATGCTTATCTTTTTACCTTAGAACCTCCTTCCAGTTAACCGGAAAACGAGAAAAATTATTCATGTCGTCTCTATGTTAGTGGCAATTTCTTTCTTATTCATCTATCTCTACTGCTTCGTGTGTTTTTTGAGCTTCACCATGAAAAAAGCGAGTGCTAGATAAATAAATTAATAAGTTACTTTTCGGAAATCAATTAATTATGTTATGTTAAAAGAAAATGGGAGACGGGACCGAGGCTCGAACTCGGGAACTTGGTATAGGGCGCTCATGCGCTTACTAACTACGCCATCCTGTTCACCTCCCGGGCCCGTCTTCCATTTTCATTCAACTTGCGAGACCCAAAGATCTCTGAGGTGGCCTCGTAGAGACTACGCTCCTCATAAGAGGCGATTCCTTTAGGAAGTACTTTGTTTCGGGTCGTATTTTCCAATTCTGGTTCACAAACACATTGAAATCTCAGAAATTGCGGTGAAACTCACCGCCAGGTAACAGATTAATTATGTTATGTTAAATGAAAATGGGAGACGGGAGGCGAACGGGATGGTGCAGTTGGTAAGCGCATGAGCGCGCTACGGTCAAGGTCCCGAGTTCGAATCTCGGTCCTGTCTCCCATTTTCATTTAACATAACAAAATTAATCTGTTACCTGGCGGTGAGGTTCACCGCAATTTAAGATATTTCTACGTGTTTCGGAAATCAGTTTAATCAATAGAAGATAATAGGTACACTCAATTAACCTACTTCAGAAGGTGGTACTTGTTATGACTCATAGAACTAAAAAATCGGCAGCATTTCCAGAAGATTCACTCAATATGTCATAACCAACTTATTTTGTTGTGTGTTTTTGTTGTGAGGAAATGTTCTAAAATTTTTGGAACTATTATCATACAACATATTTTCTGAATATAGCTTTGCGTTAATGGTTCTTGTTTTCACGCTTCACGAGCGTTTAATATCTAAATGCTAAAGCTTAACTTATACAATGCAATGAAATACATGAACTGAAAGCAATAAACGATCATTTCGGTGTTGTTTCATAGAACTCAAAGCAAGATAATTCATTTCCAGTACTCGCAAATACAAATATATGAAATTACCAACAATAATTGGTAATTATTTAATAATAAATGAATTAGCACTACAATTAATTTTGACACTAAAAATAGCAACTCTCTATAATACAGTAGATTCTTTTAGGAAGGGTGCACAATTATTTTGTGTGGCTTTAAATTCACGCAAGTCTTTAAAAAACGTTTTGTTTGAAATTAGCGGATACATTTTCATCTCTAGCATTAAGAATAACATTTTATTAATTTATCATATAGATCAAAAACATCATATAGGTTCCAATAGTTGTAAGATCACAAATTTAAAAAAATCGATCTCACGGCAAAACAACAAATACATTCAACGCACAATATATCCCAAAATTTAATGAAAGAAAATATTCCGTGAATGTTACACAAATTTATTCATAAAGGTAGAATTGAATTTATAGATCACGTACCAACATGAGTAATCACAGTACATTGAATAGCTAAACCAAATTGTATATCAGATCGTATCCTTAAAAACTATAATTATATAACAATTTTACAGAAAGAGATAAAAATATGCCCGGTGAGAGGCAGAGAGAAAATTCATACTGATAACGAAGATATGAAAATTGAAATTAAGCCCTCCTCACTTCATTTATATGTCAAATCATATTTTTATCTCACTGTAACACTCTCCCTACGTCACATGTGATAGGAAATATACATATCGAGGGGCACAAATCGAAACATTTAATAAAACTGCTACAGCTCTCCGATAATGTCAGAGCACGACAGCCGTTGCACGACCTCATTCCAACAATTCCGAACAGATTCGGAAAAGCAGTATGATTGCTAACGATACCATTTACAGATCCAATCATCTTTTGTCGTATTTTCGCTTCCGTTATCATTATCATTACTTCCCTGGACCCGAGTCTTCGTCTCTACAAACTCCATCCCTGTTATTAGTTTGTTCCTATTGTTCATCGTATATTTGTCTTGGTTTCTATTTACTATTATCATCATTTCCCAAGTAACATGGACTCAGTTTTAGCTATGGTGTAGTTTCCGGACGCAAGTCTCAATCACATCTTGCGGGGTGGGGGTATTTTTTCGGATATTGATAAACACACAAAAAATATTTGAGCAGTTTATGATGGCTAACATTTAAAATGATCACTAGCTGAATCATCTCGTTATAAACACTATAATCCGATGTTACTATTGGCAGAAATCCTCAGACACCAATTAGGGCGTAGATGAGTTGACAGAAATGGGGGAGGAAACTTCTTTCTTCATTTTGAGTCGAGTTCGTGGCGTACCATATCTGTTGAATGACTTCCTTTCTTCGAAGAAAGAGTTTCAACTAGCTTTCGTTATAAATCAGCAAACTAACAAGTACGTGAAATCCGTAGTCTCATTTGAAATTGTTTCGAAGACAAAAAATATTATGGAAAATTTCAGCTGGAGGATGAATGAACCTGAGATTAGAAGAACGATCCCCCCATGTCGTAACTAATCACTCCAACCAATTATTTCTTTTGTGATATAGCGGCTTTTATTAGGACACTTGGCTTGCAAATGTCAGGACACATGTGAAAGAAGTGGCAAATGTACGGATTAGCTACGTCATGTATCTTCTAGTCAGGAAATCCAATAAAACAGGGCTCACACAGGACCACAGTTTTTAATATAGTGCTGAGAGAAAACGACAGCACTAAAAAGAAAGAGATAGGGTAAGTAACGTCAACGAAGGGAGTTATTGATAAATGGAGACGCAGAACAAATTCCGAAATGCAGCACCTTAAACTCCTGCATAGGATTGGCATATAGTGGGTGCACTCAGCACGATCACCGCAGGATTATCGCGTTTTCTCTGTGTTCAATTCCTCTGCATGTTGAACTCGAATTCCTTTAATAATATTCTTAGTTTTAACAAACAAGTATATATGCATTGTAATTAAGTGCGCAAAAAAGTCAGTAAAAGCTGGAAGAAATGAGAATGTACGATTAGAGGAAATGAAGGAGCATCAATAATAAAATAGTATGTTATTTACTTTTGTTCTGAACGTCATCTTGATTTTCAATCAGACAAAAATAATTCTTAAAATTTCAATTATTTTAACAATATAATTCTTATTAATTATGGGTTTTCGAATCTTACTGTGAATGAATTATGTAGTGACCCAATTGTTGTTATTATTATTATTGTTATTATTATTATTATTATTATTATTTATTGAATGCCTTCCTTCGGAATACAAAATTACAATTCGTTGAATTGTTTAATTCATTATCAACATTTATTTTTTTACTTAGTTACCTTTGTCATTCATATTTAATTCAAAGGCTGATTTATTTAATGGTTTAGAAGCACATTATTCATTTACTAATATGGCTGGAAAAGTATTTTTCAAGTTTATTTGGCCAGTATACTGCTTTTCAACAAGAAAATGATATAAAATTGGAGAGGCAAAAATCAGTCTCGCCTTTACAGAGTGATGTGTACTTGTCACATCTAATTAAGCATAAATATGGCTGTAGGGAAGAGAAAATTGAGATTAGGGAATATTTTACAAGTTTTGGAATACTCCTTGGAAGAGTATAATTCTCCATACGTTAAAGTTTCGACGAGTAAATGAAAAAAGCCGATGAGTGTAAGAGAATCTTTTGAAATAAACATCAATTCTTCAATTAACATGTTATTCTTCAATTAACGTCCGTAATATAATCAAGATAAAAAAATACATTACGACTTGTGACATTTTTATGGACGATTACGATATGTTTTGTTCTTTTTTGTAAACATATTTTGATTCATATTTACGTTTAATATCATGTTCAATTATTCTGTTGCCACATTTGTTTCTTGTTGCAATTTGTTACCTGACGACGAGTCGAAACGTTGTGTTCTGAAAAACAAAAAATATCGTAACCGTACATAAAGAAGACGTAAGTCCTAATTTTACTTATTTATCATTATGTTATGCTTGAATGAACTGTTGAAAGTGTTCACGAGGAGAAAACCTCGTTAGAGGGATGAGTCTTGCAGTCGACTGTACATGTAGTTCAGGCTGCTATGGTTCAGGAACTCACGAGTGAAAACCGATAATACTGTATCAATGTTAAACCCTCTTGTCAAGGATTAGTAAGATTGAGAGGTCCAATTTCGACTATGATAATTTTAATCATTAATGCCATTCCCGGAATCACACGGTTATTCCAATGACAGAAGTATTTGGAGTTCTCTTCCATTCTCCTCAACGAATAGACGGATGAATTAAGGCGGAATCACGTACATCACGTATCGGAATACTAAATAAATCTCGTATTCATTGGATGGTGTTTATTTTATGAGACTGTAAACCTCATGACTGCCACAGGATCTGGTATATACCACCTCGTTTCAAAGCTCACCACAGCCCACATTAGGTGAGGGCGATGTAGCAACCTGTTTTATAAAATTAAATAGGCGACACGGGAAACAAATGGGACGTGTTCGAACAAGGCAGGAGAAAAATGGCGGCCACTGGCAGTGACTAAGTCAGCTTTCCCGCCTCCTTCGCATCCCCACACTCCGCACAGCGGAGTTGACTCGAAGAAGGGCACGCGCAGACGCGGTTACATCAATTGCGGCTCCGTTGGCGAGAAGGAATAACTTTTCTCGTTTAGTCGTTCAAAGTAAATAAAACACTTGTTGTTCCAGGGTCACGATACAAGAAAAGGCAAGCAATGTTTGCAATTCCGTCGAGTTACGTGACTATTTTTGTATTCTGTAGCAATAATATTCAGGTAATTTTTTCCTGTCTGAAATTTAAATTTCATGGCACGAACGCATCGTCGAAAAGCGGTACGAGTTGAGTGACGCCCATTTACCCATATGCCATAAATAAAAATATTATTTAAAAAGAAATATCTTCTGTTGGAACCTGTGATAAAGAACGATATATTTTTTAATTTATACATTATTGTTGCTCCAAGTCTTAAGATATGTAGAAATGATCGATGTAAGCGTTTGATGAGAGGAGTTTTACATTATATTGGATGAGGATTTAAGAAATTATACTTTGAAGAAGTCATATTAGAAATATTAAGTCTTATTGGAGAAAGAACTCTTACAAAAGACGAGACAAACTGGTAGATTATATTTTGAGGCAATGGAGATTTATTCTTTGAAATGGAGAGAATAATTAAAGGGGATGCAGTCGTCGACGGCGCTAGGTGATGGAATACATGAAACAGAATCAATTCGTTGCACAATGTTAACCAAGTTTGAAAATATAGTAAAGATAGAGAAAAATGGGAAAACCACCACGAACTACACGAGAGATTTATGACTGAATGAATCAGGTACCTCAATTTGTTGAGCGTACTGACCGTGAAAAAAGAATGTATCGCTTTAAAAGAGCATTCAATGCGTTTTATAATCCTTTTATTATGTAAATAAGACATAATAATGCATTTTCCTGTTAAATTGGAATATGCTTTGCGCGCACTCTTCCATTCACGTTGACGATGATGTCTGCTAACATCGTGAGGGTAATAGACTTACTGCAAATGCATCTATTATTGAGTGCAGCCTGGAAGCTAACCTGCTTTAAAGCCATGCGATGCTTAAGCCTCTTCATATATGCAACACATCCGACGCGGAGTTGAGGCGCTGAGCCAATGCTCCGGATTAGTGCTGCCGGCAGAAATCGACTGCATTCACCTCGCGCATTTGCACTCCCGTCCAACTGAAGAGCTGGCCTCAAGGAGAGCTCGCAAAATCAGAGTTGGTGGATTAAAATTCTAAACACCATCGCATTGTCAGATTTTCCCCCTCATTTGGAGGTGGAAGTTTGTACACTTCTGATTGGATGTTTCCAAATATTTTCTCCTCAATTAAATACGTGTCTAGTTGTATGTTCAATAGATGTCTCCGTGTAAAGGTCGGCACGGGTACATAGCATGAGCAGACGTAAGCGTAGGCCTAGTTGTATCCGCATTCTCCGAACATATCACTTCTACACATCTTAATGCAGGTAAATATGACAAAATAGAGGGAAATACATTTTATCTTTAGCAGTCATGGAGCGTTACCCCCACTCCACAGAAACAGAGGTAGATGAGATATTTCCATATTTTATTATTTCTATTTTTCATAAACTTTCTGAATTTAGAAAACACCAAGTCGATACATTTTTTCTCTAATAATACGAAATGTTATTAAATATAGAAGTGAAGTGGCTAAATATGAATGTGGTTTAAAGTCAAAGTGAACACTGTCTCTCTATGCAAAATTCACTAACGGAACGAATCCACTCACAAGAGTGGTCTTAAAAGTAATATGCTAAGGAGTGACTTACAGGAGAGTCTTAATTTTTCTAACAATTTATTTTTGCGTTTTTTTTCATTAATTAGTCTTCTTACTCTAGTAGTACACGTCTCCTTTTGGATTGATTTACTGCCAGCTCTCGTATGATAGTTGCAATTTGAAATCATTAATTTTAATTTAAAAATATGTCAAGCATAACTTAGGTTTATTGGTGTAACTTGTAAGAAGAAATGGCGATTGTCTCGAAACAAATGAAGCGTTTAAAATTCTTTTTAGCAACTTTCTGAATTCATTTCCGTAATACACTAATTTATTGCAATACTGGCTCATTTGTGATTAATAAATACTCATATGAACAATTGAAACCTCGCATTCCAATGTTTATTACCATTTATGTTATTCCAAACCCTCCAGCATGTAAATAAAACTTTCCTGAGAGAATATCAATGATCATGTCAGCTGAGTAGAAACTTACAATTGATGCATCGCATTCTAGGAAGCAACTGTATTTGAAAGCAGAATTTAACGTTTTTTTGAATGAATCTGTCAAAATATATTTGTAGTATTCAACTAAAATTTCTTTGAAATAGTTACAGGAAAATCCCTTGCTCTAAACTATTGCTCCCCTTAACAGTAATATGAAAATGGTTTTTATTGAATAGGATACGCATTATAGTATACTTTAATACTCAAAATTTATAATAAAGAAAATAATTGGACAATTTCATTTCTTATATATCACTGCACTCGCCTCCAAAGC
Organism: Laupala kohalensis; assembly: GCA_002313205.1. Lineage (NCBI taxonomy): Eukaryota > Metazoa > Arthropoda > Insecta > Orthoptera > Trigonidiidae > Laupala > Laupala kohalensis. The sequence goes on along the minus strand of NNCF01131259.1, from coordinate 53,167 downwards.
AATTATATATTTAAAAGATTCGTGTTAGAAGGTTAATTTTTATAAAATATTTTTTCAGCTTTACTCATTTTATATCATATAAAATTGTGCATTTACCAATAAAGCAACACGATATCTTTGTATATTCATGCATGTATTTTGAAAGTGCTATGATTTTAGATAATTCTCTTCGCATTTCTAATACGGTGGGGTGTGCATTTGTATGGTTGGTGTTACCGGCGTTGCATCAAAATCCTCATTTCGTTTATGGGGATTTAGTCCATAAATGCAATCGATACTCTTTCATCTTCCAGATTGTTCGTTACCAATTCATCTGATTTGCTTCTATCTCGATATAATTACGAGAAGGGGATAATTGAAATACCAAAATTATTAGTTCGTACATTCTCAATGCCAATGAAGACATCCAAGGATAACAACCAATCAGTGAAGGTTTCAATGACAGTCGGATAACATCTCGAAAAACGATGAAACATAGACGATTAATCTACATTTTCAAATGAATTCGAGACATATATTATTGACCTAAAAAGTTTTACTTACAATTTATTCAATTCAATACCAGTGGTTCATTTTTTGAGAGCATAAAGGAAGAATTATTAAATAGTCAAGGATTAGAAAAAGACTAATGCTATAACAGTCATAGATGAGGAAACTCTTATTGAAGTTTAAGGATAGGACTTAGGGGGGGCTTGTTAGTGCCCCCTCCCAAACTACGTTTTTTTAAATGGGGCATTAGGACTCGCCAACATGAAGGTCATTAGAGCCCTAACTATGTTTGGCAAGACATGTCAGTGAACGTATAGTTATCTCTTGTTATCCTATCCTATCACCGTTATTGGTCAGTTTTGAATTAATATAAGTGAAACGGTGCTCAGCTTATGCCATGGCCTACTAGATCAGATTTTCGCATTTAACTCAACGTGCTAGAGAGAGACAGAGATACGTTCTAGGTGTGCCAGTCTACTGAATATTAGACGTCACGCTCCGAAAGAACGTCCGCCATATATCGGTTGTGTGTTCAATTACATAGCTAAGACCAATGAATACCTATCACGTTCTGACTGACTGATTCATTGACTGACTGATTCATTGACTGACTAATCATGATATCTCAGAAACTACCAAGCCTACAAACTTGAAATTTATCAAGTAGATTCCTTTTAGAGAGTAGACGTCCGCAAAGAAAGTATTTTACGAAACTTCACCCCAGAGAGGGTGAAATGGGGGTTGAAATGTTTAATGTATAAATCCCACCATAACTCGAGCAATTTCCACCAAACTTTTTATACAGCCGATTGACTATCTTCTAATAAGCTCTGTGGGGGTAAGACATCCCTGGTGTGGGATCGGAAGATGGTGACGTGTAAAATAATGGAAAAATCTTATAACATTTGAAACTATAGTTATCGGTGCCGTTGCCACGGATGAGGACGCCCCCAATGCTTCGTAAGTTCACAATTAGTCCAAAGTGGGAACGGGTGGTAGGTTAAAATGATCAAAAACGTCCGATATTGGTGTTTAATACATCCGTGTATTAAACGGATATCGCACAAGAGAAGAGTCATACTCTAAATGCTGTTTAAGTCCACGATCACCCCCTATGAGGGATGAAATGTAAAATTTTTCGAAAATTACATATTATTATTAAGATCACAGTTTTCGTGGCCCTTGAAATTAATAGTACAATTTTCGAAGACCCCAAAGTCCAAAATCAGCCCGTACACACCATATATATATATATAATATATATAATATATAATATATATATATAATATTTATTCTGACAATACTAAGGTACCAACAATACATATAACATTTACAATAAATACACAACTCTTCTGCCCCCACAGTACCAAAATACAAATATAAATCCCTCGCAACTGATTGCGCAATGTTACATTGAGCTCATTCTCTTGATTCGCGCATTTACAGTTAAAATTTATACAATCAATTATGGAAAAACAATATCAAAGCAAGCACGAAATGAGCAATAATTAAGTCTTCTCTTCTGATACTCAATTTAAACGCCTTTTCTCCTCTTCTTTCTTCTTAAAACAAACCCCAATTTTTACAGTGAATGCGATAAATTCAACTCCAATGTAACGTTCTTTTTCGCAAGATACTAGTTAACATCGAATTACAAAATTAAATATGAGTCCCTAATCAACGAAATCACTTCGTATAATGTACGTCTCACAGAGACGTATACTCACAACCAGCGTATTTTCTTCGAAATCGTGTCCACCCACCACGGCTCGAAACACCTCTTTTCATCAACGCAGGCTGCAACAACTGCTTCGGAGTTCGTCCAGTGACCTTGACCCACGCCTGCTTTACCACGATTTACTTCCTCGTGCTCCCTCGTTCCGATCGGTTTTTGCGGCAGATTTTCCCAACCACCGGCGTGCAAATGTTTTCGGATTCGTAAGACAACTTTTACAATACATTGCTGGCTTCACTTGGAGCCCTTGATCAAATATTATCACGCGTTTAACTTGCGTTGTATCCGGCCGTTCCCTTTATAATTTCGATTGCGATAAAATATCATAAAATGATATGTCCGTAACTTGCGTCTTCACACCTAAAAAAAATTACTGAATTTAAAAATCAATGTTCTGATCTTTTACTATAGATTCAGATCGGTTCGTTCTCGTTCAATAAATCTGCGTACTATTACAACGTGATTCTCCCCGCTGATGGTCTGCGTGATAAAGATCACTCGTACGAATTAAGCAAGTCAACCGTCTCCTCCAAGAAGCCCCGAACAAATGAGATAGATTCATGTCGTGTTGTTCCCTTCTTGGCGCTAACCCCCACTCCTTCTAAACTTCACGCACAACGCATTCCGCCAATCGCTCGTCTTTTCCGATGGTTTCGCGTCACT
>NNCF01131259.1:17388-49887 GCA_002313205.1 Laupala kohalensis | reverse complement strand
AAATAGCTATTTTGAGCATCCATGGGAAATAATGCACTCCTATCACCCCCTGGGTAAGGCATGGGAATTGATTGACATGCAAAAATAATCGCAAGTTACCAATGTTAAGTGTGGTGATTAAAGATTTAAGGGTCGTTGAAATTATTAATGACATTTCCGATGCTGCTTAAATCCACGATCAACCCTATAAACCCCAGCACCTCAGGGAAGGGCATGTCTTATAAACATTACAGAAAATTATATGAGATACAACTCCAGAGTTTTCGGTGTCGCTGTGATGAATGATGTCACCCCTATGAAGAAGAATAAAGCTGGAGGCATTACAGAATTTACGCGTGCAATGGTGCTAGTACTCAGATAGTTTATGAATAAAATCGCAATAAAACTTTAAATATAGTTTTTATATGAGTTAGACATAATATTGCATTGTCAACGGGTTTTAATATGTGTGCCACATTTCAGCACAACCGGTTGGGGGGAACTAATTTAAAATTCAGTCGCAAGATTTCCCCAAACACCTAACAAACTGGCAGGTGAAGTTAAATAAAAGCTTGTTAAAAAATTGTGTAGAAGGGTATGTTTATAATTTCGGGCAAAGTGTTATAACTCTCGATCACAGGTCCGATATGTGAATTTAATTCATACTCATCTAGATACGAATATTGAAAAAGGTAGTATATTTTTTCCACGTTTGTATAAATCAGGAAACCAATAAATCTTTGTTGAATACATTAGTATAAGAAAAAAATGTATCAGAATTGATTCTAAACTACCTAAGCACCCAGAATACTTGGCGTAGGGTAACTTATTGAAATATAAATTATTAAACACGTATTCAATTGTTTAGTAATAGAGCAATTTTCGAAATTATAACAACACATTTACTATTTTACTGACGTCCATTTTCTTATCGAGAGTTATTAAAAATATTTTACACTTTTAAATGGATTATTAACAATATTTATAGTGATAGTTCCTTAAACACACTATGTTTCAACTCTTGTTTTGGACCTTCTTCAGGTGATCATAAATATTGCGAATATTTTATATAAAGGTCGACAAGTATTTTAATAATTTACTTAAAATTTTATCTTCAAATACTCGACTCAAGAAAGAATAAACAAAAGCTGTAAATGGGAACAGTTACTCCTTAACTTCAGTTCAAATAAATTCAATGCATACTCTGATTTCAGTTTAATTCAGTTTATGGATAATATTATTGTTATGTGTATGTTGATGAATCTCTGTAAAGGAGATTTGTGAAGGCAATGATACTAATAAAGTAATTCTATCACTAATCAGTTTGTAAGGGCCTTATGGCCTTGATATTTGCGAGATCTAAAGCCCCAATTTAAGAAAAGAACTTATCAGATTGTAATTTAATTTCTCGAATTCTTCAAAATATGTACAATGTAAATACAAGACTCAGAAGAGAAGTAGTAAATGATTTTGCTACTAGAAAAATTTGCTTTCAATTAATATGTACACATCGCAATAGCAGCATAAAAATAAACAACGTAAATTTAGGTATTACTTCATAATTAAAGATACTCGGGCGATAGTGAAAGAAGGAAATATTTCTTTAGAGAAAGATCTGAAGATAAGTCAGGAGGTAAGAAAATACTCTTAATCCACAAATAATTATGAAAATTGTAGTACTAGCGCTAAATACTCGTATTTCTGGCCTCTTATTTTTTGTTTATCACCATAACAATACGAAATGAAATTTTCCAAAAGTATTTCCTACTCGTCTAATATGATTTAGGTTCGTTATCATTTATGTTAGAAGTATTATATCCTGTATGAAACCAAATTAAACGATTTGGTTCAATCTTGAATTCAGTCATATTAATTGATAAGCGTCGCAATGTTGAGTACTTGTTCACCAACAAAATAAGAAAATCACGTTTTCTACATTTTTATGTCAACATGTAGGAGTGGGTGGTATGTTCCCTCAGGAAGAATTGACTAATCCTATATTTTACTTGGAGGCTCGAGATATAATTCTCCCTCCGGGTTTAATATTTTCACCACTAGTAAGAGGACTTGCCTCGTTCATCTCCTATCTTGATAGCCAGTTTACGACGACGAGCAGAGCCGGACCAAGACGTGGAATCTGCGAGAAGCAGCGCATCATGGCAAGTCGTTCGGGGCGGGGGGAGGGGTCCTTCCGCCGGGAGAGCTTAGAGGAATGTTGGAAAAGGCGGGGACAAAAGAGGCGTATCACGATGCGACGACGCACAAGGACGTCGAGAGAAAAACCTGACGCGGGCGGGACGAGCAGACAGCGCGGAAAGAGCGGAACGTGACAGAGCTCGGTGTGGGTCAAACAGGTGCGTGTGGGTGGGTGGTTGCGGTAGAGTGCAGCGCCTCGTGAAGGCACAAATCCTCCCAGAGTGGAGCGAAGCAGCCGCGACGTGATGGTCTTCTGGGGAAGAGGGGAGGGCGGATGGAAGCTCGCTCTTCCACTAAACCATGGCATTTCTCTCCGAAGCTTTAAGGACGGGAGGTATCCAATATTGTGTCTTACAATACATTCAATATATAACCAAAAAACACATCACCAAATTTAATCTCATTTCCGAGTTTCTTTGTTCAAGAACCATACATCTAGATACCATAAAAACTCGATATTATTTTTTTCATTCAGCACATACTATTTCTCATATAAGTGACTAAAATGTTTTTAAATTACTTTATGAATTTAATTGGCAGTTATATTTTATGAAACGATACTGCATACATCAATGTAGAATTGAAATTCTATTCCACCATTGACTTCGAGACTCGAAAATGGAAAAGGCCACATTTCATTTCTCGGCGAGAGCTCACATTTATATGATACCCGGCGACTTGAAGGAAATTGTGTAAGAAAATAAGAGGAAAAACTACGTTTGGAGATCACCATCTCCAATGGAGCGCAAGCTCTTTTCGATGATAATAATTTACTCTAAGAATTAATTATGTTTGTTGAATGAAAATGGGAGACGGGACCGAGATTCGAACTCAGGAACCTTGAGCTTAACGCGCTCATGCCCGTCTCCCATCCGTCTCCCATTTTCATTCAACATAACATAATTAATCTGTTACCTGGCGGTGAGATTCACCTTAATTTAAGAGATTTCTATTTATTATTCTAAGAAATCTATGAGTATTAATTTTTGTTTATTATGTTTTACGAAATAATCACTAATCTGGCAACTGACAATTTCAATTAAACAAATAACTATTAATATTATATGTATTCTATTACACTAGTACCTCCTTCCGGTCGAGGTGGTGCTATTTTGCCGACACGAACATTTCCTTGTCTGCTGCATCTAGAAACACCTCTCACTCGTGCACATCCAACCGATACAAAACTTTCATCTCACGTTAGTTTCAAGTAGGGTGTATTTTCACATTATTTTATCTGATTTATGTATTTTCCGGTTCCGCTGGGTGGGTGATTTTTTTTTTTCGTTATACGTAATTAGAACTCAAGATTACTTCATTATCATACAGCAAAGTATCTCATTCAGTAATGATGTCTCAGAGAAAAGTAACAGAAAAAATATTTCCTTCCGTGTTTTCTCCATTTTTTATTTATATAGTGACAAAATTAAATGAAAAAATGGAGAATGGATAATCTCGCAGAACCCGCATTGCTAGTCGAGAGACGGTGGAGCTCGAGAACAGTCACGTCCTGCTCGGTCAAACATTAATGACATTGGCGTGGCCACAGAAGTTGTAGCGTGGACGTGAAATTAATCGGAATGACTTTTGTATTTTTAACCTATTTGAACGTTCTTGGGCTCAAATGAAAGGTCTTCCTTCGATCTATTTTGCTCGAGCAATTTTGTATTTTGTTCACCCCCAGTTTTTTAACTATCAATGAGCAATAAGATATTCAAGTTACGCGTGCAGTCAGTCAAACTGATCACGATCTAAAGACACTATGTTTTATCCATGCATTTGAACCTCTCCGAATTTGATCACCCTCTACCTTTTGGTGTAATGACTTGGTTCCATAAATCATAAAAATATATTTTAGATTAGGCACTTGTTTCATTTCTGATAGAGAATGAGCGTGTAGCTTGAATTATGACATGGTGTCAGTGCGCAGCACTCCCTACATGAATACATGAATAGACACAATTCACAAATACATCTGCATACATAATTTCGTGCATAACCAACAATGTTTTTGATTTTGTATAACTTTTTGCAATAAACAAGTTATTACACTAAAAAGTAGACGTGAGAAAAGTTTCATTTTTCCGTGATGAATTTAACAGGGTTTGATACTTAACTGGAAACTCAAACATTTTATTGATACCATTTTAGGTCTTGACCCATGGTATGAAGTATTTGTTGAAACGTTGGCTGTATGAAAATGTGATTTAATTTAAGCAGTTTGCCCTTTCCTCAAGAACATCCTTTATGTATTTTATTGATAAATAGTTACAAAACTAAGAGTGAACAAAGTATACAATTGCATGAGCAAAATTTAACAATTTAACAAATTAATTTGAACCCAAGCATGTTTGAATCAGTTAAGAATAAAAAAATCCATTTCGGCTATCCTATCGCGACTCCTCGTTCACCTGCTACCGTGGCACGATACGAGTTGAAGTTCTGATNTAAGATCCGTAGTAAATCCCCCCGAGGTCGCATAACCTGGATTTTCAAAAAAGTGATTGCTCGAGCTCAAAATTAGAAGTTCCGGTTACAGTTACGGAGAGCGCTACATTTCCAGATATAGGATTTAATAAATAAATAAACTGTATTGTCGAAAACGTTGTTACAAACTGCGCATGACCACGTCGGGGGGGGGGGGAATAAACAAAGTTACTCTCCGGAAACAAACTGGGGACCATCCATCAAATCCGATGAAGGGCTCAAGGGCAGTGGCGGATTAAATATTTATAACACAAATTATTTAATAAATATGTAGGGGAGCGGGGGGCTTAAAGTAACAGGGATAAGTAGTAAGACTCAATTTTAATAGGGAATTTCAACAGTTTTGATTCAAATAACGGGCTTAAATTCTGCCTTTACAACGCAAGGTATTACGTAAGCGCCGCCAGTGCCCCGCAAGACAGGACGTGCTCACGTGCTCCGATTTGGCCGGGTATCGTAAAAATATAGTCACGTAATTTTTGATTTTCACTATCGTACATTCTACTAATGATTGTTTGATTTTTGTTGTTTGAATGGTAAAATATTTAACTTAGAATGGAATTCAATGTTCAAAATCAAAATTTTATAGTTTTTAAGAAAATTAAAAAAACATTTAAAATGAGCTGATGGGGCAGGATGTATAAAAAAACCGGGATAAGTTCTAACAAAATACTACTTGCCCCTTGTGCATATATCTTTAGTAAGTATGACGGTATCGTATTATTATGTCGGTATAACAATACGTACCTGTGTTAGATTTGGTAATAGTTCAACCAGGTCAAATTTTATTGATCGATTTTTTAGAATGAGAAACTATAAGAGAAAAACTCAAAGAGGCCTTAAAAGCCAGGATGTGTATGATGTGCCAGCGGGAATACATATTCTTTTATTTGCCTTAACTGCAATTCTGATGATGACTGATTTAATTTATTGTAAAGGCTGAATAAAGGTTGTCATTTATTAAAGAGATATGTGCCATATTGTTCAGGTACCAAGTTGATTAGTTTAGGTCTGGGTGGAAATGGAGTACAGTCGTGGAAAGCGAACGGATGGTGTAGTGGTTAACACCCCTGCGATCAAAGCAGTATTCCCGGGTTCGATTCCCGGCTCGTCGCCATTTTCACCTGACCGAAAGTTATTACTTTAGAAATCTTCTAAATCGATATTTGTTTTAAACTAAAATTAATGTAGTCACAAATTTACATTAATTTTAAAAAAATTTAAAGAGGTCGGCGGGTGAATTTAACTGCGACCTACTAGGTGGCCCAGTGGTAACGTCCTGACCTTAAGAACCAAATTACCCCGGTTCGAATACCGGTGCTGTCGGACGCCTGAAGACGGACGTTGACATATAACGTCCGAAACGTTACAAACGAAGTACACCTGTCGTGAAGATATAAACAGGTAAAGACGGATAATGTCCAAAGAGATTGCAATAAAAATGATAATACATCGTCAAAAATTTCATACAGAGAAGAAATATTATGTATAGTTTGGTTTGTTGAAGTTCGATGTAGATTTTGTCAAAATTGAATAAAGATGTCTTATTGTCAAGATTTATTCGTGCTTAAGACCTTTTCAGTCACATGCGCACCATCGTCAGTGCTCTGTAATTACGCAGCTATGAAAGTCTTAGCCTTTGGAACTATTCGAAGTCAATCAATATCTTCTTCAATTTAAGGGTTTTATTCAAGTCTATTTTATTCTTTTGTTATTAAAATTAAGAATAACCTATTTGCATTTCACGTTAAAATAGTATTTTAATTCATTTTCATGACTATGAGTGACTCTTCGTTAGAGGTCCTGTTGACACTAATTGATTTTACTTCAATATATGAAAATTGTATTTATGGGATGGCTCGAATTCATTTTGTGTATATATGAAAAAGGTATCCTTAAAAGACGATCTTACATTAATAAAAACAAAATGTACGAGATTGAAAACATCTCCAGAGACTGAAAGGAATTTTTATCCTAGAATGTGAGAAAATGAACGTGTAGCTACTTAATTCAATAATTTTTCAGTAACTTTTGAAATGTTTAAAATTAATTCAATCCGGCTGTACGACAAACATTCTGGAATAGACATCCAGAAAAATGTGACATTGCAAAACATTACATGTTGGCTAGAGAAAATAAGTACATTCGTACGTATACGCTCGAGTATTGGACGTATTATAGGTAAAAATAAAAAGAAACATGTTTGTACATATAATTTTAAACCTAATTTAATAATCAATAGATAACAAGGTTCAGAGGATTTTGAGAGATAACATTCATTGAAATAGATATAAATAGGCAGTGTTAGTCAGACATTCGAAATGTAAACCATTCGCAAAAAATAAATAACGGACTGCATGAGTGACTAACTTTATACACAAAATTTTGAGAAACACGGAGTTTAAGAACACTGAAGCTCTTTGAGAAGTGACTCATGAAATAAATCACCACGAACCAGATACAGAGAAATTAAATAAAGCTCGTTGTATTAAGAGTTTAATTTTTTAGGAGAGCTTCGCAAAACCAAACCTGTGCGCGAGGATAAAACTCGGCTCCTTCAGCAACTAAGCAAATTAGTCGCAGAATAACAAGATACTAATTACTTTCTGATTAAAAGTATTCTGTGGTTTTGTATTGTGATCTAAGGGAAGGAGAGTACACTCTAGAGAGAAGCAACAAATATAAAAACATAATTGTTTCATATCATAAAGTGGGCAAACAAATTAAGAAACTAAATTATTTAACCCAGAAAGTATTAGAGAATTTTCTACGTTGTGAAATGGAGGAAAGTCTAACAAAGGAAGTCAAAAAATGTTCAAACTAGTGGTGCAAAACCATTGCACATCCTTTCTCATATACGTTTCTCTGTCTGCAGCATAGAGTGAGAAAAAAAATCTGTAGTGAAAGGGTCATTTCTGGCGTGGTCCTCTATATTTTAGTCGTCCTCCAGTGCTTTATTCATGCTCTTAAGTCGCTAGATGAACTTATTACTCTTTTATTTGAAATTTGAAAGTAAAATATTTAGAATATTATTTCAAAACATATAGCAACATATTTAAGTATCGTAAAAGTGTTTTGTAAATGTAATTCCGTTGTAGACAGAAATTGATGTATTTTCGTATTTGCAGTGCGTTTGCTGTCCTCCTATATACTTTATCATTATCATATCTTTTATTTCAGTTTACGAAAAGTTTATTCTACATCTGCTTGGTCCATTTACACTGCTAAATATCAATTAAGCTTAATGTGGTCACATAATGTGGTCACTGTTCACTTTTCTCCAGCAATTTTACACCACTAGTCAACCGAAAGTTTCCGAAAATTTTAGGAAATTCTTTTCTTCGTATTTTACTGTACATTTCACATGATGTGTGAAAATTGTTAAAACTTATCTATTTGTAGAAATTTATTTGAATTTCCATTCGTCTAACATTTTTTCCGTAATTTAGAAAGTCACGCGAAATATTTCAGAAGAAACCATATGAATGCTCTTTCTTAGGCTTTTCATAACAACAAAAAGACGCTACATACATAAAAAAACAATATAAGAAATGTGTAACGTCTTTCAAGCTAGAAGTGGGAAATACTACGGACGACGGATGAAGTGAGCAGAGCATGGCGTTTTCATTCGTTAAGTTAATGTTGCTTGACCGACGTTAAGTGATGTATTATTAATTTAATTCCTTTCCAAGTAGAGTTTTTTTGGTGAGACTGTTGCTGCACAAATTTAATATTTCAGGACCCTTGGTTTTGAATTCAATAGCACACAAATGTAATGACTAGTATTCCCGTAATGCATGCAGTTTCTCTTCTCCTTCCAGTTGTAAATATGCACACTTCATGAATTGAATAACTTTCAACATTGATTCATTGTGAACTTTTTCTTTTTTTTCAAGCCTTAATTTACGTTCCTTGAAGCCTTCGTTGTTTTGTATGTTTGTCCTCCTGTTTCAAATGTGGTAACTGATATTTCGGCCATTTTAAGTTTTCGGTCGAGATGAAATTTTACAGATCTGTGTTTTGCATGACAATAGATGAATCTCGTACCAGATAGCGGAAATATAATCCTAAGTGGGTGAAATAGGGGTATGTATTTAAGTTTCAAAATTGGAAATTGATTTTTCAAACTTCCATGTTTCCAAAATGTTTTACAGATACGTGTGGTATGTATGCCAATAGATAATTTCGGTGCAATTTTACGAAAACCTATCTCTAAAGGGGGTGAAAATGGGGGGGGGGATATGTATTCTAATACTAGAAAGAATCCCTAATGGGGGTCTGTGGGGTGAATTCTAATATTAAAAAGGATAAAGTAAAATAAAAGTAAAAATACTTCTTTAAACGATCTTTTATATAAAATGTACTGCACTTGAAAGTAAAAAGTCAAGTCCAATACATTGAAAATCAAAAAAGTATCAGAAAATTTACGAAAAAAAGAAAATCAGGAAGTTTTAAAAGCTTGAGGTTTTATCTCAGAAACTTTAAAGTAGCATTAGTAATTATGATGCTTGGGACCTCAAGCTTTTAAAATTTTTTGATTTTCTTTCTTTAACAACTTTTCTGATCAACGTATTGTTTAAAAAAGTTTATTTTATTTGTATCAAAGATTCAATATTTAAGAAACATGTAATCAAGTACTTGCTGTCTTGGCATTTCAATATAAATTAATTTTTATCTTCAAGAAAAGGAAGAAATTCAAAATATTGAATTTAAAAACAGTTTTGCTGTAGGATAGCGTTGTAGACGTGAAGAAAGAAGCATCTCCAAGGGAACACTAATGAAAGAAATTTGAACAATTCACAAGAATTCCTGTGTGATTATCTCTTCACGTACACTACTCATAACATAAAAGGGCCCATTTATTTCCTACAATACTTGATATTCTTGACTAGAATCGTGAAGATATGCATCATTCGCTTTGTATTATACTCAAAAGATAATTTTCTAAAATATTTCGTAAAATGCCTATTTAGGAATACTCCGCCAAGTACGATAGCGACTTAGGTCTGTAGGACTCTGACATTGCCCTGAAAAGGCCACAGCATGATGGCCGTAACGTTTGTAGTTGTATCTACTAAGACACGGTTTGTCCCGGACAATCGTTCATAATGTTTAATGCTGTTGTACACTACTGATAACATAAAAGGGTCCATTTATTTTTCTAAGTCCCACGCTCTGACCAGTTTTGGATCTGTAAAGTTTGCAACGCATCTCTCCTCCTGCTTCCCCTTCCACACGGGAAGTTTCGTTCGACCAATCGTAGGTCTATTTGAAACGGCTCCCATATTTGGAAGTCATCGTGCGGCGGGTAAATCGTAACGAGATAAAATGTTTCATTACACCGCTATTATAGAAATATTTTGTATTTTTTTATTATACACATTTTGGATTTCTATAACAAAAATATTCTGAATATTCTTGACTTCAATAAACTTTACTATTCTTTATATCTCGAGATTCGTTGTCTCGCAAGGTCTTCATAGATAATGAATTTTTTTTAGAGTTTCTGTAAAAAACGTTTGCGTAATACTGTGATACAATATAGTTTTTAAGAGAATTTGAATATAATTGCAAGATATCGTATGGAATTGGTATAATTCGAATCACAAATTACTTATAAATGTTCCTATAATTTCTTATATTTATACAGTGAAGTAAAGAAATCAAATCTCATTGCCTACAACTGATGTATATTGTCGAAAGTAATTTCACATAATTTGCGATTCTCTTAAGTTTTTCATATATGTGAAAAGGAATTAAATAAATATAGAAAACGTTTGTCTCAAATATGAACTAATAACACAAAAGTTTAATTCTCGAGTTATAAATAATATAAAACTACTTAAGGAACAAATAAATTACATCTTCTAGTGACATATTTATCCACGATATAACAATTTGGTAGTAATCGTGCAACCTAAAAAATAATCAGAGATCAATAATATGAAAACCTCGTTTCAGATATGAATAAATAAAAAAAGACAAATCCCTTTTATTTATTCCAATCAAATTGAAATGTATTAACTCATATTAATACCATAGGTTCTTTTCTTTATCTTTCTTCCTATTTCTTTCTTTCTTTTTCTTTCTTTTTCTTTCTTTCTCTTTCTTTCTTTTTCTTTCTTTCTCTTTCTTTCTTTCTTTCTCTTTCTTTTACGTTCTCTTTCTTTTTTCCTTCCTCCCTTTCATTCTTTTTCTTTCTTTCCCTCTTTTCCTTTCATTCTCTATCTTACTTTCATTCATTCCTTCTTTTCTTGTTTCTTTCCGCGTTTTGCCTTTCTTTCTTTCTCTCTTTCCTACTCTCTTTCTTTCTCTCCTTCTTTCTCTCTCTCTTCTGTATTTCTTTTACTCTTTCTTTCGTTCTTTAATTCTTTTTTCTTTCTTTTCTTTCCTTATCCCTCCATTCCTTTCTTTCTTTTTTTCCTTGTTTCTTTCCGCGTTGTGTGATTCTTTCCTGTTCATCTTTATTTAAAAGCAAATGTTTCCGATATCTTATCTGATCAGACAAGCATTTCTACCCGAGGTCTCAAACTATCCAAGTGTAATAAACGTGTAGTTTTTCAACCTCTGTATTTCTATTCTTAGCAAGTCATACAAATACGAATGCTATTTCAATGCTACGTATACTGTTAAATTCAATAATTGCATATAACTTTTTTCTTTATTAAAATTTGTGCTCCAAATGTATAATATGATAAATCTAGATGCTATATGAATGTATTTTTATTGAAAATATTGTTTGGATATAAATTAGACAACTTAAGGCATATCTATTTCCTATTCAATATTTTTATTACAATCAAGTACACTTTTACATAGTTCCAACTTCACTAATGTTGGTGAGAGTAGTAAACAATGCTATGGTGTATTAACATATCACACTTACTTTTCAGTCAGAATTAGAATCTCTCGAATTGCTTTTTGTATCATTGTTTTCTTTAAATATTTGTAGAATTGATTGCTTTTTAATTCAATATTGAATAATTTCTGCATGGGTTAATTGAAATTACAAAAACTTTAAAATATTCCTTGTGAAATATATTATTGAATACTATCATTCACAAATGAACAAACTAAAAATCACTTAAGAGATCTAAGTATTGAAATTATTTAAAAGAAAAGTTGAATTTATGAACTAAAAAATAATTACTTAGGAAACGTTTCAACGTAATGCAGATTGAACTTCTAAGGGTTCCAACTTTATCTCCTTTAGTAGTCTTCAGGTTTCAGACTTAATCACTTGGATCAGTCATTATCGGAGAAAAATGAAATAAAGCACTTAGAAATTTGGAAATATCCATTTCTTTACTTCATTTGCTGCATGTTAAAGGTGTTATAAATACGATTTCGTTAAGACTAAGCAAATGGATGAAGATACTCTACTTTGCACTAAATACTTGTAGTTCATTTTCTTACCCGAAACCACAACAAAAAATTCCCTTTTTACGACTTGGTATCAGTAATACAAGTTTATTCGCCGTCTGTTCTACCAAATTGCGCCTAATGGTCAACCGGACACTGGATCAACCGAATAGCTCACCAATTTAAAATGTGTATCTCCTGTGGCTCTTCGGGGGAATTCAAATCAGATATTGATCCCGTTATATAACCCAGTCTCGCAGAGACTAGAAGAAGCCCACTGCCACCAGAAAACTTGTCGCAAACCGAGTTGGTGGAGCGTTCTACTATTCATTTCGAACACTTACTGCGTACTATCTATCGCGAAGATATTGCATCTGTCACTCGCCCAACGTAAATAGGTAGATCTTACAATCACTCACACTTCAATCTGGTCGACCTAAGGTCAGTACTTCCGCAAATATCACCTCACTTACGTTTCACTATCCTCTTATTTGCAACATTCAACACCAAAGAGTTTTCAGTTTAAGTTCAGTTTGTTTTCCTCTGTCTTATCTATTCATCCAGAGGCTGGCAAATATGTCATCAAATTACCTGTAAGAGACAGTCCCAGCGACAATTGAAAAGAGGCCGAGGCAGCAGTCGATTTCACGAGATCTTAGATGGGTGTGTCATAGGTCCATCCGGCGTGCTAAAGTGTGGAAAGGGAGACGTTTTTAGTAATACCACACAGTGAGATGATATTTGCAAAGATCAGTGGCGTTCTTATCGGCTCTGTAAACACAAGTAACACAAAATCTAAAAGTAATACGGGTTGGCAACCCCTGACCTAAAGTGAACACATTAGCGTTGATGGATTTCGTTTGTTCGAAAGTGGGAGTAGTGAAATACGTGGCGAGTTCCCCATCTCAGGCTTTGTATCGCTGTTCGTCATGAAGACAGAGATTGGCAGGGTGGGGGGCTGGGGAGATGCGGAGACCGCAGCTATTTGCAGAGCGAGTCACACACGTTCCCGGAAGCACTCTTCCATCAGCGGGAGGGTTTTCCGTTTCTTCTGAGCTCAGCCCTTCATTGCTCGGGAAGCACTCGGCAGATCAAAGACCGCTCTAATGTGATGAGTTACAGTTATTCCTAATTGCCAGTTATCTTCCATATAAAGGTAACCACCATCGATGTAAGCACAGTGAACTAATTTTCCAATTCATGTTCAACCCCAAAAGTATAGGAGATTTCATTTTGTATCATTGGAATTTTGAAGAGGTGAAATTGATTCCCATCAAAACTGCACTTCCGTTCTTCCCATACGAGGTCACTAAAGGAAGACGAAGTACCACTGTAACGTAGAAAGGAAAAAACTGGGATACCTGATGATCTTTCTACTGTCACACCTCCCCAGTAAGATACACGAGTGAAGTAAGAGGTAAATGATGATCAATGATAGGTTCAGAAAAAAGTCGTGCAAGTTTCATTTCTAAAACTCGTGGACTTTTTTTAAAAATTCGATTTAGAAATTATGTATTTTCTCAGGAAAGGTTTCGGTATATACTTTCTTACGCTAGGAAAAACAAATACACACATGACACATGCGCTACCTGGAGTGAGTTGCTTCAGGTGAAGCAAAAATTTTAGATTTTCCGTTTTCGACTATTCTTAATTATAAAGAAGATTTAGAGTAACATAACAAAACCACACCGGGCCGAGTTGTTAAGGTATAAAATCAATTTAAAGGCATTCAGGGTCTCGATATATTTATGGAATTTTATCAAATTAGATTACATTAGATTGTATTTTTAGTCTCTATTTTGACGCCTGAAAATTTTTTTGCAATCATTGACTTGGAACGTAATCAGTCAAATTCAGTGATGACAGTGATACAAATTAGTCGTGACCGTGTGGAGAATACTGCGGGTTCGGTTCGAACTGAAACACACAGAAGTGCTTGTTTCAAGTTGTTATGTGGCACATACATATTGTTGTGCTTTACTATCATCCCTACCAATGTTGTGTGTTAAGGATACACATGCCAATTACTAAATGTTCATGAAAATAGTAATTTGAATGCAATTCCTATTAAAATTCAATGAATCGCACACTCATTCATGTAATAACTTATTTATTATTAAAAGCATCCTAACATTACCAGTGACCTGTTAAGGTACATGCAACTACTTTGGTGATTGATATTTTATCAACATAGGATGTACGAACACTCGTGAGAGAAGTAGAGTTGACGCAAAACAAAATCATTTAGGAGCGTTCCATCAGGTTAGACGTTTACATTTGGAGAGTACTCATCACGAACAATTTTTGTCCACTCATCAATGAAAGGTATTTTCAGGTTCAAAACCAACAAAGAAATGTTTAATTATTGAAAACAATGGAATGTTTTAGCAGCAGACTGGCGAATGAGCTAAATTATTTCGTATTTGTTTATTGGACTTACCGAAAAAATAAATTGTAGCTGAATCATTTCGACAATAAAACAAGAGTTTTGCTCGGTACATACCAAAATTCATATAAACGTAGTAACATGCGACTTGTAAACTTGCACTACTTTACTCGAAAGTAATCGTTTATCGATGAAGTATTATGACAAATGTTTTAATTCTTGATATATATTTTTTTGTTGAAACGAGATCAAACGGGGATATGAATGAAAATAATTGGATGGATGGAAGGAATTCCAAAAGCGATTTAGTGCTGTTGAAAACGGTACGTATGAAGCTGGACGTTCTGGATAGGGTGGATTGTGTTTCATCTTGTTTCCTGCTTCACTTCCCGTTAGCTTACAACCAACAGCAGATGTAAATATATGCAAAACGTACAATTATATGAATTGAAAACTTTTTCAAAGAAGAAGTTTTAAATATCGACGATGATAGCCTGCATTAATACATTACAATAATACATACAAACATTTTGTAAATGAACACAGAATGTACCCTCCTTTTCATTCCCACAAGAGAAAGCCCGAAAGGAACTCTAATTTAACTCCATCAATTTAAGGTTTTTCCATTGTGGGCATAAATAGTGACACCATTTTCTAGGAATCATCTTTAGGAATTTAGTCTCGATTTATCTGCTTTCGAGGTAACTATTATCGATGAAAATGTATAAAATATGTTAATGGTGTGTTCCGTTTTCTGATGTTTTTTGTATTTTTATATTAACAAGAAATTAATATATGCTATTTGCCACATTTTATTTTATTAACATGCCGTACATGTTTTGAATAAGGTTTCACACAAGACAATTGCTTTTGTAGATAATTTTCATTACTCCCTCATAATGAATCAGGACAAGAGAGATAAACGACGAACTCCTCCAGTTAGGATGTGACTCCAGAATTAATTCAAAATAAAGCTTATTTATATGGTTCATAGAAGATAAGACTCAGCGTTTGGAAAACAACAGACAGTTAGGTGCAGGTAGAGTAATGTTTTGTTTCCAATTTAAATAGGTAAATGGATTGTGGTTAGCTTATTTTACTCATTCGATAACATTTCTTAGTTCTGCACACAGGAATATTACATTCATTTATTGCGCTACGAATGATTGAACACCTTACAAAAAATTTCAGCCATCTCTTCTCGGCGATTGGAGAAGGTCCTGACTGCACAAAGCAAATCCTTGCACAGAGCAAATCCTTGCCAGTCCCAGAAAAATATGATATTCACGAGAATATTCAACTCAAATGAGAAAATTTAACAACACTTCTGTTTGTATCACTAATTTTCAGAGTATTGAAGTTTCAGAAATTCTTGATAAAGAAACTTCAGATTCGGACGCAATTACTCGTCTGGGAAAACATTAAGTTGGTAAATGAGTGCGCTCGTTAGTAAAGTACCGGAGGAAACAAAATAGAACAACTTTTTACGAAAAATTCATAAAAAATTAATGTACATATAACAATTACTTGCTTATGTTAAACTTTGTTTGACTCCGGGGCCTGACTTAAGTTTCCTTAATTGGGAGATCAAGTACTCTCAAATTAAATAAAGCATGAAATGAAATCGTAATAAATTCTAAAATATATTTTCTGAGCGTAATGTTCCATTTTCAAGGCACTCTCACTTTGTGGCAAAGTTTACATCCCCAATTCCTCGCGATTCCCAGTTTGGGCGATGAGCACCTTCCAAATTCCAAGGAAAGTAGTTTTACGATTGCTAGGTTTGCTTTGACGCAAGTCATATCAAAAGTCCATGACATGAGTTAAGGCAAAGTTTTCCTAATGTGGATACGAAGTTCATTTCATGGCGAAAATATTCCCCCCTGGAAAAACGTAATTAATATTAAAATTTTCAAATTTTTCAAATTTTTTCGTTTATTACACACCTACGAATATATCTATTTGTGCTTCGGCCCAAGCACAAGTTTCAAGTCTACACGACTAGTAGAAGTGGGATAGTTGTCGTATACCTGAGTCACCCAGTCAATGAATTTCACATTGTGTACGGTATAAGACTCACATTGTCACCTTTTAAAAGGGAATGACTGTGGATTTTCAAAATCGTGTTGGTTGGTATCCGGAAGTGAATTACAGTGGTATTCGAAAGTGAAGAATTGTGGCACCTGAATCGTTGGGACAGTGTATTTTTCTATGTTCTGTAACAAACAATTTCACTGTATTAAATTTTAAGCGTTCAGAGTCCTTCTGTTTGAGTTGGTTTAAAGATAAAATATTATTTGCATGGCGAAACTTAAGGATGAAATATGTATAAAAATCTATGCCCTGAGTTTAATTGGATTCTGGCCTCTTGGAT
Source organism: Laupala kohalensis (assembly GCA_002313205.1). NCBI lineage: Eukaryota > Metazoa > Arthropoda > Insecta > Orthoptera > Trigonidiidae > Laupala > Laupala kohalensis. The sequence goes on along the minus strand of NNCF01131259.1, from coordinate 33,103 downwards.
TCCCTAGCTAAAAGATTCTTGTCAAATCCGATAAAGTATTTTGGTCAGATGAAGTATAAACGCTACACCTAAATTAAACTTCATTCACACCTCAGTTACACGCCTGACGTTTTCGCGATAAGCAGCAAAATCTTATTTCGAATCCTTATAAGTTTTCCGAAGAAAAGTTTTACGAAGAGCTACCAATGCTCCGTGGTTCCACTCCAACTCCTAACTTCACAGAGAACTTGACATCAAACCCATTAATAAACGCCTAAAATTCTAAGAAAATTTTCCACCAACTTACACAATCCATGACCTCCATTACTTTCAATCTTGAGAAAACTATAGACCCCTTTCTCTATATTCCAGACTCCCAATAGATCTTTTACGCTCTTCCTAACTTCTACTTTTTAGCGCACATCGAAAATTTTCAAAAAGGAAAAAGAGAAAGGTTAGAAAAAAAGAAAGATTTGACGACTAATAGGGGATAACACTGGAACCTAGGGGATATTTCCATAGGCGGATTTAAGCATAAGGAATATGGGCAATTGCCTATGGGACGTAAGATTTTGGGGACGCCAAAAGAAAGAAGCGGAAAAATTATAAAATTTTGAAAAAAGTTTGTATTCGAATTATGTGCTGCTAATAATTTTACAACGAATTTAAAACTAAATTATAAGTATTTTTGAACAGTTGTATAATTAATTGCGTAACTTGGATGTACACGTATTTACGATTTAACAGGCATTGTTGTTTCCGAACGTTAACACAAGAAGGGTTAAGAGGGAAATTTTCCCCACACCTCTCCTTTTAATACGTGTACAATGACCACTGTATTGGGTTCTGTTTTGAAATTGCTCGGCCGAGATAGGTTGATCCTTCGAAAGTATTTACAACTTAATAGCCAGTATTGTTCCCGGATGTTGCACATCTGAATTTGAAATTTTAGAAACTTCAGTTCTCATACGAGCGGTCTACCGTAAACACGTTTCAACGACAATACGTCCTGTTAATATTGTTATATTTTATCAACAACGTAAATAAATTTTTCATTTGGTTTTTTGCCAATAATAAAAGTAGTGGAGCTCAAAATCGCAAACGAGCTCGAGAAAAAGACGAAGAACGAAATAACTCTTGGAGAAAACCCCGAGTTTGCAACCGTTTTTTAAGAAGGATCCTCAGGTAAGGGCAGATTTAAGGTGTTATGTGCGTCAGAGCGACTAGGCTAGTACACCCCAAAATATTTTAAAAGGTAGTTTGAACCATTCTCTATCCAGTGGCGATGAATTTTCATACCCTTACGGCGCAAAATTTTGAATTACTTGTCTTTAAAATACTATGCGCTTAAATGGAGAAACTTTCGTGGGTTCATGTTTTTTTTTTGTATTCTGGCAAAAGTACCGATTTAACGTACGAAACCAAAATCTACATAGCAAATGGAAATAGGAACGCGATGATGTTACGATTTTTATACCTTACAGGGCATTTTCAAGAATAATTCACCAAAAACTGTGGAAAATACTGTTCTGACGGAAATGGCAGTCGCAGCACGTGACTAAAGACAATGCGACCCTTGTCAAAGAAGGAGTCAAACGAGTCTATATTAACTATCAGGTTTTAAAATCACAAAATAATTGTTTTCATGCAATATAAAAAATCAGTAGAATGAATGATTAATTAATAAGAAGTACTTTGGTGAATTTTCCAAGTTTCATGAATAGTTGGCAACTTGACTTCAGTCAACGAGCATATAATACCTTAATATTTATTATATTAATTCAGAATCAAAAGCAACCTACAAAAATAAATGTTTACGAGGTTTTAAGATATCAATGTTTTCACAACGAAAGGTGAAATTTTGAATGTGATTTTATACGCGGTTCCGAAATTTTACAATATATTCCACATAATCATTGATTAACTCCCTGGCGGACATGCGACTTTTTGCATCTTCTTCGCTCACTATGAAACACATTCGTTACTTCTTTTTCATATGTACTTTGCGCACATATTGTTCAAAAATCTTCTCTCTGATATCTTTGTCTATGGTTGATAGTACAGTATGCAATCATTTACGGGTTAATTGATGAATAAAATTTTCCTGCTACCAGCTTTAAAAACTCGTAATTTGTGCTCATTAGCCGGACGTAATAACATTTAAAGAAATTTTGTTTCGTTCAATGCGTGAAAACTTGATGCATCTTTATAAGTGCCAAATTAAATTGTTTACAAAATTTGTCTTACAAATACCATATGGCTGTAAAAAAATTATTGAATATTCTTAGGTATACTTGATAGAAATAAACTACATATTTCTTGCATACATATTTGTAGTTATTTTGAAAAACATTTTATATGAATACAAATTTGTATTCCGACCATACGCTAAGCTTTTTAAAAATGTAAATCGCCATTTTAATTTAACAATAAGGTATAAATTATTAACAATAAATTGAATTTAAACGTTCAAATTTTTTATTTGTTTATTTTCATTATTCAAATTTGTTCAATAACATATAAAAATTTAGTAAAAGAATCATTTAGATATTTTATAACAACATTAATTAAACGTATTCCAGAACATTTTAAGCAAACAGTTTTATAATTAATTGATAGAAATCAGTATGCCAATGAAGCCAGTATGCAGATAAAAGACCTCCAAAACGATTCAACTCCAGTCTGACTCCAGTAAATGGATCTTCTGATTCTTTTACCAGAAAAGGTAAAATATTACTTTAAATATTATTGTAAAGCGATTTTATCATTAATATAATAATATTATATATATTATTTGTTTTATTATAGCAGATACTGCGGGAGCTGCTATCGAAAAAGAATCGGAGACAAATGTCATTTCAGACGAATGCTCACAAGAAACATCCGCAACAATGAATGGTCTAATCAGCAAAGATCCTGCTTTATGGATTATTAACGACTTCACGCGAATTTACATAGCAGAACATGGGTATGGTCAGAACAAGAATTCTGATTTTTCGAAATCGAAACAAAACTATTCCGATACCTCCCGATATTGCCAAACGACGTATTTCGAAAGAAAATTATTGAATGGTGAAGTCAGATCAAGATTATGGATTATATATTCAGAGAGTTCGAAAGCATTATATTGTGTTGAATGTTTATTATTTGGAAGAGAATTGCAATTCTGTAACAAAAATGGTTTCAAGGATTGAAAAAGTGCGCGAATAAATGCCAAATTCTGATCAGCATAAAACACGTTTTTACACTTAAAAATTGTAATATAAAGGAATTAATAGTATTTTAATAGAAGAAATTAATAAAGAAGCAATGTATAGGAAAAATATTTTGAAACGTGTTGTCATTATTATTATGACTTAAGCATTCCTGGGATTTGCATTTCGCGGATCTAACGAGAAATTCGGAGAGCCTAACAATGGAAATTATTGCATGCCGCTTGAATTTGGTTTAGAATTTTATCCACTATTAAAGAATCATATTGAAATGCTTGGAAATAGTGGATCTGGAAATGTATTATATTTATCTAAACTATTTGTAAAGAGATGATACAGATTATGTCCATGGAAGTTTTAAATGAGATAACTAGACAAATAAAAAGTTTCAAAATACTTTCCCATTATTGTTGATTCTACTCCAGACATATCTCAAGTGGACCAATTGTCAATAATTATACGTTACATCCAAGAAAATGGTGAACCGGTGAAACGCTTTATTGGGTATGTAGAAAAATGTAGACACAAATCATAATGTTTAGCTGAAGCAGTTTTTAGAAATTAGAATCATTATCTATCGATATCGCTGACTGTAGAGGTCAATCGTACAACAATGCAGCTAACATGTCTGGCTGTTACACTAATTTACAGGCAAGAATTAAAGCTAAATTTGAACCTCATTGGCGGAATTTGTACCTTGTTCTGCTCACTCGCTGAATTTGAAAGGGACATGTGCTGCAGAGAGTTCGATAGGTGTTTTATTTTTTAATTTAGTTCAAAACATATACACTTTTTTCGCAGTTACAAATGATCGTTGAGATACTTTATTATCTTCTATGAAATACAAGTTCACGAACGTTGAAAAAATTGTCAAATACGAGATGGTCGGCTCAAGCTGACGCTATTTTAAGTTTGAAATAATCAAGGTCGGAAATTTTCAGTGTACTGAATAAAATTAAAAATGATGTATCTGAAAAACCTCCCACGAAATGCGAAGCCAATGGCATTCTATAAAACATTGGCACACTAGAGTCAGTGTTTTTGTTATGCTTTTGGAATGATATACTCTCACTGTTGAACAGTTTTAGTAAATTTTTACAAAATGTAAACATAACACAAGAAAGTCAGTGATCTTTATGAATTTCTTACTACATTTGTAGATACGATTAGGGACAATTTTGATCTGTATGAAAAACAAGCTCTTAAATTATCATTGAAAAATGAATACAAATCAATAAGAAATCGAAGAAACAATGATATATCTGCCAGATACTATTTTCGAATAAATACTTTTAATGTTGCTTTGGATCAATTAAATTGCGATCTTAACAGAAGAGGTGAAGTTTATAAGGATCTTCTAGGTAATTACTCAGCAATATTGAATATCAAAAATTTGATAGCTTCTTATTTGTCTAGAGAATACGAATGTTTAATTGATAAATATTCTTCAGATTTAGAATTGAATTGTTACGCTTTCATTCATATTTGAACAATGAAAACAGTGACGAATTTGCAACTCCGAATGAATTACTAAAATCTCTTCGAAATTCTCGATTGCATAATGTATTTCCGAACATAGATATAGCTTTACGGATGTTTGTATGTACACCGATCAGCAATCGTTCAGTCGAAAGGTCATTTTCTAGTTTAAAAAGATTAAAATATTATCATCGTTCGACAATGACTCAGGAAAGATTAAACTCACTTACTTTGCTATCAATCGAATCTGATTTTACAACAGCAATTAATTATGAAGATGTAATTAAAGAATTCGCCATGAAAAAAGCAAGGCGCAAATACATTTGATATCGATTCAAATTGACAAGAGTCAAAAAGTTCAATTTATTCTGAGTTCCATTACAATTTGGCCTGTATCATGTATGCAATCATATTGAGTTACTGTGAATCTATATGTTTCTGTGACTGGGTACAAATATTGTGTAAATTTTAATATAAGTTTAGTAATAAGTGAATTAGTGTTTTGGTAGCAGTATTATTTAGTTCAGTAATATTTTTATGATTGTGGTCTATAATTTTAAGTTATAGAATGGTTTTTTAAACATGTTCCTAAAAAGGTCTTAATTTTATGTAAATATGTTTATACTACTTTGTACTGTACCTTATAACAAATAAAATACAAAAAAACAATAAATAATATTAAACAAAAAATATAAATAATAGTAAATGAAAATAACATGTAAATATTTAAATATGTATTTATATAAAATATACTCTCAAAGGTTGCTTTATTTACTACTGCCTTGGCAGAAGTAGTAGGGCGCCAAACTTTTAAATCCGCCTCTGGATATTTCCCTTTGAATCAGTTTACTTCCAGTGTTCCTTTTTTAATTCTGGATTGTAATATTATTTTTGTTGTAGTTCTATGTAATTTGCAATTGGTCCACACATTCGCTGCACACTGATGCTTTGTTTTTTTTCCTTTTTGTTTAAGAAAATAGTGTATGTTTTGACACTTTAGCTGAGTACTTATAGTAAATGCCCCGTATATAAATACCATTCATTATTTACGTAAAAGAAATCGAATAATAATAATAAAAGAACTGGCGAGTGTTTTTAAGAAATTCAACAATTTTAAAGGACGCGCTTCGAAAGCCTTGTGATTGCGATAAGGCTGGTATTACACGGTCATATTTCTATGTCATATCTCTATTATCAAAGATGTATGATCAAAGATATGAACGTATGTGTAACATCGGGGCCAGTATAGATTTTGAAATAACATTTTCAAGCACTGTGCTCGCCGGAAATTCCAAAGGCGATTAAGCCAAGCCCGTCGCCGCCCAAACAAGGAAAAGTGCGCGTTTAAGCCTTCTCGTATTGTGAAGAGGCAGAACTCCCTTCTACTTCTGAAAACTGAGATGAACGCCCCGGAGAAGGAAAATGAGTGTGTATGGAATATTTCAGCAGTTGACAGAAATAGTGTTCATCCGAAAAGGCAGTTTTTCTCGGAAGCTGAGGAGTGACCAAGCCGAGGTGGGGTGTTGGGAACGGTGGCGAAGAGGTAGTCACGTGACCTCCGCCTCAATATATATTGGAGGGATTTCAGCTCCTAAGTGACTTTTATACTGGAGGCTTTCAGACTTTGAGACAAGTGCGAAAGCGTATAGAAGTACGCAAGTTATTTAATATGTAACTTGGTTAGTTTGGTCGTCAGACCACTGAGAATTGCTGCGGTAATTCTATTACCTGCTATAGGCGCGAATAACATAGCTTGGAACAGTTATTTATTTCGAGATAGCAACTTGGAACTTTTTGAACTTCGGATAATCTGGGTAGATTTCCGAGTTAATTCATAACACCAGTAGTTATAACTGTGTGTAATTATTGCTTTTAGATAGCAATATCAAGTAATAACAAGTTCAAACTTGTATTTATGATTTGCGAGTTTGTCTACATTTGTAAATATTCAGAGCTTTATTTAATTTGAATTAAATGTTTTATTGTTATTACTCGTGTGTTTGATTGCTTGGGGAAACCGCGCTGGTGGCAGCGAACTCTACCATAAAGGTTGTGGTTTATGGTTGAATCCCGCTTCTCCACCAAAAGCTTACGCACATCGCATATGGGTTTGTGGTGTGCCGTAACAGTATGTCATTGGTATTTGATTATTGCTCGATTATTATCAAAGATTGTGCGCAACACGGACATATGTGTCATCTAAGCTCTTTGATAATAGAGATGTGACATAAATATGATCATGTAATACCGGCCTAAAAAGGTGGCGTCTCACAGTGGGCAAAGTGACAAAAAGCTGTCCCAAAGTAACAAAAAAGGTTTCAGTTTTTTCTTTCTTCTTTCCATAGTAAGTTTTCATCTTTCCATAGGGTTGGCTACAGGGTCCCCTGAAGTACGTGTTTCCTTCCTTATATGAGTCTCATTGCTTGTATACTCTTCGTAGTACCTGACGGAGGACCCATTCGATCATCAAACATAAAGTGTATGTTCTATATAACTGAATTGTATTTATCTCTTCTCGAGATACTATCTTCAGTTCCATCTATTTCAAGTACCTAGAAGTTACCTAATAAGCCACCAACACCATTGTCGAAAGAATTCATTTCATTATTATCTCCATCCATAGAAACAAGTAAAAGTATATCAGTTGAAGAACTAGAAATTTTAACTGACTCATCAATATTTTTTTGAGAATAATTAATTTATGAAATAAGTATTGTATGCATGTAATTTTCTACATGAATAAATATATCTCCTTAAATTTAAAGGTTAGTACATTTCAGTTCAAATGTTACAAATATTTTCATGTCCGCATTCGCCAAATTGGGTCCGCCATCTAGGAACCGAGAAAAATCTGATTACGGATTCGTAATCAGCGTCCCCCAAAACCCCCGAGTAAGAACTTTCAGATAGATTCATTCATTTTTTTTGTATTTGGCCAACTATTTGGCATTTGGCCCTACTGTGCGTCTCCTGAATATTTAGACAAAACGAAAAATCAAACGGAAGAGAACGAGAGAGAGGAACAATAGATGTGTTCTAACCCCTGGAATGACTGTTAGGAACCGGAGTTAATAAAAGAAAAATTATCTTTAAAAAATTAAAATCTCTAATATTATGATATGTAAATAACATGTAAACTCTGCGAAAGATCGTCTGAAGTATAGTAATAGAAGGAGAAAAAAATCAACGATTTCCCTGTCAAAGAATAATTTTAAAAACATAAAAATACCACTAGTAATATTAGTCATTAGTTCTCGCAACACGTGACGCGAAGTTCATTGGAATACTATCGATGAGGCATTCCGATGACCAAACGATCGAAAATAATTTTTAGAAACAATTTTATCAATTCCACTTTACAGTTGTACTATGAGTCCCCTTTTACTGGTTTCATTAGGATATTTAATCATATCCACAACAAATCGTATTTCAAAACTTGAGTGATCTTATAACATCTAGATCGACATTACTGGAAATCACCGCGCTATCACGTGCTCGCTTCCTACTCGTGCGCATGCGCAGTCACTACAGTACTGCTACCTCGCGGAGAGTAAGGTAAACGCATGCAACTTCTCTGCAGAAACACGAGGTAGTCCCGCATGTCGTGAAGGGTGCTCGGAAGTGGTCGCGAGTGATTTTAGTATACGTAAAAGTGGTTTCTGTGTTTCCAAACTTCATTCATTAGTCAGTCCCGAATGACTGATGCGAAAGTTAAATGTGCATCGTGAACAGAAAAACATATTTCGTTGTAATTGAGAATCTCCTGCAGATGCACTCAGTGAAATTTGATCGTGTGTACACAAAACCACTTATTGGCAGTGCTAGTGGAAAACACCGGAGTTGGAGGATCATCGTGGGAATACGATATACTTCAATCACTACCTGGTTGTAGTTTGAGTGCTGCTGCTGGCTCAGGTAAGCATGCATACGGGAAAGCGAACATATCAAGTGTCATTGTAACTGATAGTGGTTTCAATATGGCAAGGTACGTTGGAATAACTTCTTTAGACATAGTCTAAGTGATATTCTTTACATTCTTTTCACATGTACCTTTACTGTAACCAGTTTAACCTACAATTTTACCACAGCTTGATCTATGTATTTTAGGTGTGCGATATAACATTATCAAGTTCGGAAAAAATTCAGTTCCTTTTGATAGTGTTATACTTCTGGGGTCAGTAAAGGATGTTGTGTATTTGCTGACTAGAGCAAACTGTTGCTCCTCGAGGGATTAAAAATATGCGAGTACTTGTCAAACGCCAAACACTAAAGCATTGTTGGACTGTGTAATGGGATGTGGGCTACTGAAGGTTACATCTCGTCCATTGATAATTACTTGAGGGTCCGAGGAACTCATTATTCAAAAGCAATTGTAGTTGAAATATCAACAGTCACGGCTTATAAATTACACCAAATCATTATTTGTAATGTTTCAAGAGGTTTCGAATTTTCGAGTAATTGGGCATCGTATAGGTTATCTTAACCTATTAAGTCCTAGCGGTGCATTGATGTACCACTGCGCATTAACAAACATTCCTCTCATTATTAGAACTTGAGATTCTTTTTTCATCGGAAGCAATTTCAGTTCATTGTTCAATCTATTTCCCAGTCGACAATATTGTATTGCCCGAACATGAAATTGTGTAGGAAATCAGTCGTATGAAAAATGGAGCCACGTCAGAAGTAAGCATGTATTTCTTATCGCATTGTTGTGATGCAGATAATCTTTTAATTATGCCTTATTTGTGTTCTACGAGCTTTGATGAATTAGATTATTGTTATTAATCAATGTTAACTTTTGAGTAGTCAGGCATGCAGTAGATTTTGTTGGTGCAGTACAATATTGTACCTGTAGGTCCTTTCATTCTCCGATTGTTAAATATTTCTCCCTCTCAATCGTTCACTAATCACTTACCGTTATGAAAGGGTAGCCAGACGTCGCGTTTATTTGGAATTGTTCTCAATTTTATAATTTTGTCTCGTATTAGAAAATTGTGTCCATGAAACTGACATTTCCAAGACTCCCATGTTGCCTACATTTTGTCCGTTATCAAAATTTCGTAAATAAATGTGATCTTACTGTCTGGTTATAAAAATGACGTGCTTGCTAGAAAGAAAAAGATTTACATAGTATGGAATTTAGAATTTTTTACCCGGAAAGTCGAATGCATAACATAAAAACTGAAAATGAACTTTCTGATAGTACGGAGCGGTGGGGCTCTCAAAAACATTTTAAATTGGCGTCTCTAAAAGTATACTCCACTTCTGATTATTATACTTTCCAAGAAAGACTGTGGCAACAGTTACGACGGGCAACAGCTATAGTTTGTTTGGTATCGTTTTTCTCAGAATTTTGTACACAATCCAAAATGAATCTAATTTTGGTCTTTTACGTGCGTGGTAAAAAAATTTTTGCACTAAGAATTATCAGTAGATGAATCATTCCGGCTGCGAAGGGTAAGGATAATAGTGCGGGCGTAATGTGTCGGGGAGCATCTCTGGGACAAGATGCCTGGGGACTAGGAAGTGGTGACAGAGTGACGAGTACGCCAACCGCCTTCCGGTATTTTACAACCAATAGTTTTTCGATCTGAACTCGAGTTTTTTTACATTGTGACTAAACCACAAGAACCTTTTTGGTATTCCACCAAGTAAGATATTAAAATATTTTTGAGTTATGCTGCAACCGCCCCTTGTACTATCTTTAAAGTTTAAATTAGAACGAAGTAAATTTGGAACAGTACGTACCTGACAAAGGCAGAAATTATTAATCATTTAAAACAATTAAATGGCGTACACGCACGTGATGTTTTACGTGTGTTTTAATATATAGAAAAAAACTTTGTGATAACATTAGAACGCGTGTTTTTATATTAAACCAAAATCTTATTGCTTTCTAAACTATACTTCTGTTTTTTTCTCACTTTGAAATTCTTCTCTGGTAATTACATGAGTCTGATACGATTTACATGAAGAATCACAGTGTAAGAGGAAAAATAATTGAATACCTCGGCCTTGACGTTTTCGTTGTACTTGTACATTATATTATCCTATTCTAGAAGAACTGGGTGAGATTGAAACTTTCAAGGTAATGGTTGCTAATTTGCTGATACCATTAAAATTAAACTTTTCGTAAGTCATTAAAATGTTGAACATTTTCCCTCTTTGATCTTTTCGCTGACGTCATGGAGGACGATCGACGAGCTCCAGCGTTTCTTGGAATGCGCGGAAAATGAAACAGCGCTGATCAGTTTAGAACGTTTATAATAAAGTACATAACTGGTTTCCTGATAATAAGGAAAAAATACACAAATGTAGCTTTATCGAGTGCATGAACTATCGTATTTCAAGAAATGCTTCCTTATCAAAAGTTTCAAATTTCACCTACTGGTATCTTTTACTTCCCTGAATCATTTTTCTGAGTTACTCGTATCGTTCCTTTATATTTCAGAATTACGCAGTGATATTGTGAACATGTTTCATCGGAGAGTGAGGGTTCTAAACCCCTCGTCTAGACATGCCAATCCCTCTAGTTAAACCTTCCATCTGTTTTAAAAATATATGCTCTAAATCTTTGTTACACGTGGTTGCTATCCAAAACCCCAGACTCTCCGGTCGTTTTTGTACGAACTTGTCCCATTTTTAATATAATAAAATTTTATCGTCATTGTATTTATTCGATATTTTCATCCTAATAAATAATAAATAATACTGCAAACTTTTTACCTTAAAAATTGCAGAAATATATTCTTGGGATAAATAACAGCATTTCCAGTTTTATTTATTAACAAAAATATACATATGCACATACCTCCCATACGAGTACAGTGTTAGGGACTTAAAGTAGATTGCAAAGTTTTTGAAAATTTGTTTCACTGGTAGTCACTTAAATGCGATTATTACGACCACTATACGTCAGCTGAAAGAACGGCGCATGAGCTGTCGTCATAGTACTGGGTCGGACTCGCCCACCGACACGTGAGCCGGTGCTCCCTCTCGGAAAGAGGGCCCTTGCTTAAAAATAAACAATTAAAAATTCTGAAAAGAGAAACGGAAAAGAGGAATAAATCACTACTAAGCTCACGACGAAAACTCTGATGTAATGAAAAAGTAATTCAGAAAAAGTTTTTAGAAGCTGACAAATCCGAATGTCACGGAATGGTGCGCACGCTACTGTGAAATGTTGATGCAGTGGAATTTTGACACATGTGCAATCTTTTGTTTGGTTCAAACGCGAGGACGACAATCTACTGTGATGAACGTAAGCTAATCAGGAGTGTAATACTTGTAAACATTTTAAAAGATAAATTAGTCTTCTATATAACAGAAAGTTTCATATTGAGATCTTAAAGGAAATTTTTAAACTGTCAGTGTACATGAAAATAATTTGTATTGTTTTTAATACTCACTGGGTCCTGTTAATAAAACCATATGTTTCTTATAAACTTCTTACAGAAAAGAAACAAACTTGTTAAAATTATAAATAATTACAAGTGAAAACTTTCTTAGTGCAAACGAGAAAAGGAATTGTCAAGCGAGTGCAGCGACGCATCAATTTAGCGTAAAAATGCATTTTTTGTCGACATTTTGTAAGAATAAGTCATATGTTGGTGAGCGCCCAGGAGGTTCCGCAGCGATTAAATGGAACCCAATTCTTGCATTATTGAAATCCGCCACTCTTGGAGTTCAGTTTTGTTCTCGTGGACCGATTCCTCCACAATATTTAGGTAGAAATTGAATAGATTAATAAATTGTAATACAGTAAATTCACATCTAAGCATAAGACTTGTGACAGTGGAAGTTTAATCACACAGGAATCCGTTTGCATGTTTAAAGCAATTGCTTAGACAATTTTCTTTGCAATTAATAAAAATTTAATTTGCAATTGTAAGTTACAATTTATTATTGAATTGCTTAAATTATGAAAGGTCATAATGGTATGACCATACATAGTTTAAGCAATTCAACGACAAATTTTAACTTCAAAATTATTGGCATTCCTTGCACGAATAAATAATATTGCCTGTATCTCACGAAAAGCGCAAGACACTACNACCCCACCTCTAGGGACGACGTGCACCTTATGTGGTCTGAAGGGTACATAATGGCATTGGAAATACGATTAATCATCTCAGAATACACAATAACCATGGACTTGCCTTTAATGTTGGTCTTTTTTCGTTATTTCGCTCTTTCCACCTCCAGTTCTAACAATACAATGCTCCTATTTGATATCTTGAACACAATGGCATTGGTTGTTGAAACATCTCGTCAACCCTAAAACTATGTATCCGACACATTTCTTTTTATATATTTCAATATTAGTTTTCAATTATTTTTGTCTTTAAACCCATTTCCACCCCCACCCACCCAAACGGTGCTAGTGGTGTGTTCGTTTCATGAGGGCTAAGTTCAGACTTAAAACGATATCGGGATTTCACTATCAACTCAGCGACGCCGAAAATTATGGACTCGTCACTGGTATATCATGTTCGATACATTTTTCAAGGCATCCCCTTCCCTAGGAGTACTGGAGTTTATGCGGACTGATTGTGAATTTTGACGTCTTCGACAATGTCACTAATTTCAGCGGTAACGAGAACTACTACCTCAACACTAATATCGGCCACTTTCGGTTGTTTTTACATTTGACTCCTTCTCACCTCAGCACAAATGGCGTTAATTCCTTATAAGGGATGATCGTGCACTTATTTGTCGGGTCACTTACCTTCAGCGGTCCCAAAAATGATTTATTCAACACCAATATCAGTCGTTTTTTTATTATGTTTATCTGTCCTTCATCCCCCCCCCTACCTTACGGATGCTAGGGGTATATTATCTGCAATGTGGACTGATTGTTAACTTAGAAAGTAGCTGGGACGTCCTTATCCACCCCAACGCCACCGAAAACTAATATCCCATTATTTTTTTCATGTCATCCCCTTCTCGCCCCCTCCCTAAGGGTACAAGGGATTTTACCCACATAGTGCTTGTTGTCATTTAGTCAGTCATCTGTGTATCAAGTTTGGTTGAATTTGCTCCAAGCACTCTAGAGTTATGGTGGGATACATATATCAAATATTCCGACCCCCATTTCACCCCCTTAGGGATGGGTTTTCGTAAAATCGTTTCTTAGTGGATGTCTACTCCCTGAAACTACCTGCGAAATTTCAAGTTTTTAGGTTTTGTAGTTTCTGAGATTTTATGATGGTGCAGAATGGGTAAACATTATAAGTATCTTTCTCGTTTACGAGCCCTAAAACCCCACAAAAAAAGTATATTTCTAACTTACAAACGTTCTCAACTGACCCTCAACCTGCGACAAGCGCCCGTAGCTGACAAATCCGAATGTCACGGAATGGTGCGCACGCTACTGTGAAATGTTGATGCAGTGGAATTTTGACACATGTGCAATCTTTTGTTTGGTTCAAACGCGAGGACGACAATCTACTGTGATGAACGTAAGCTAATCAGGAGTGTAATACTTGTAAACATTTTAAAAGATAAATTAGTCTTCTATATAACAGAAAGTTTCATATTGAGATCTTAAAGGAAATTTTTAAACTGTCAGTGTACATGAAAATAATTTGTATTGTTTTTAATACTCACTGGGTCCTGTTAATAAAACCATATGTTTCTTATAAACTTCTTACAGAAAAGAAACAAACTTGTTAAAATTATAAATAATTACAAGTGAAAACTTTCTTAGTGCAAACGAGAAAAGGAATTGTCAAGCGAGTGCAGCGACGCATCAATTTAGCGTAAAAATGCATTTTTTGTCGACATTTTGTAAGAATAAGTCATATGTTGGTGAGCGCCCAGGAGGTTCCGCAGCGATTAAATGGAACCCAATTCTTGCATTATTGAAATCCGCCACTCTTGGAGTTCAGTTTTGTTCTCGTGGACCGATTCCTCCACAATATTTAGGTAGAAATTGAATAGATTAATAAATTGTAATACAGTAAATTCACATCTAAGCATAAGACTTGTGACAGTGGAAGTTTAATCACACAGGAATCCGTTTGCATGTTTAAAGCAATTGCTTAGACAATTTTCTTTGCAATTAATAAAAATTTAATTTGCAATTGTAAGTTACAATTTATTATTGAATTGCTTAAATTATGAAAGGTCATAATGGTATGACCATACATAGTTTAAGCAATTCAACGACAAATTTTAACTTCAAAATTATTGGCATTCCTTGCACGAATAAATAATATTGCCTGTATCTCACGAAAAGCGCAAGACACTACGCCAGTGACATTCAATCGGACAAACCATCATACGAAGGTCATGAGAAAGATCATCAACGCAATTCACATGTGCAAGCGATGCTTCGAGTCGAGCGGAAACTGCCCACAATTCAGAGATTTACACATCTCCGTTTTACTTTTTCCACATACTTACTCGTCATGTAAATAACATTTTAAAACGATTTTGTCCTTTCACAAATTCAACTTTTGAAAGGCTTATAAAAGGCTCAAATTTACGTGTACTTTCAGATGGAAATCCGTGAAGTTAAGTAAAAATATCAACAAATTTAGGAATGTTAAAAATAGGCATTAAATATTTCTTAGTTTCAAGCAGGGAGGAGGAGGAGGCGAATGGGGCGATCGCCATGGATCCGCCACCGTTAAGATGAACGAAGAACTTCCGAAGAACGTTTCACGGTACGAATATTCTTATCTTGCAAACATCGTCCTCTGCTGACTCTAAACCTGTCAACATTCTCCTTCCGCTGACCCTATCCAGATGTCACAGACCGGCACCCGCGCTAGAGAAATGTGTCAGTTATCATTTCTCAGCCTTGAGTTTTCTTTGCTACCACAGACGAATAACGATTTGTTACCGTATTGGTTTATTACACCAATATCTTAGTATTGGTTTATTACACCAATGCTTAGGAAAAGGTTATGAGTAAAACTAAGTTGATATGGTATTATTTTTCAGCATGTTTTTAATATTTTGTTTGTTAAGACATTTCTACAGATGAGTTTTTTAATAATTCATGTTTGTTAGATTTGAATTTTTAACATATATATATA
>NNCF01131259.1:0-17364 GCA_002313205.1 Laupala kohalensis | reverse complement strand
ATATATATATATATATATAATTTTGTGATTTCTATTTATTGTTTACATTATACTTTAGTAAATAATTATTGGTCCGCTTCGTATAAGTAGTCCAAAACAGACAAATTTAGCGACGCTTAAACGATCCATTGATAAACACTAACTATTCCTGAACTCAGAAATGACTCTACACAAGAATATGTATCTGTGAAATACCGTTTTTTTATACCATGCACGTTGAACCAAACGTAACCGAATGGACGTCATCTCAAAATATCCCTGCCCCTCATTCCCTAGAAATAAAAGTGATTTAATTTAAGAGGGGATAAGACAAGAAGAAAAGAAAAAATGTTGAGACGTTGAAAATGATTAAAAGAAAATGCTCATTTTAGGATCCTGGAGCCAGAAAAACTTGTTTCAGAGTTCACTTTTCTCAATGCAATGTTAATCTCAAAGTAACTGGGCTAGTAACGTTTACTTCAATTATGAACGTACCTAAAATGACAGAATGTGATGATTAATGGTTGTTTTTATTAAGAGTTACGCAAATTATTTCAAAATATTCCAAAATGTATATTATGGTTTACGTCCTAGTTCATGTATTCAAAGAAACCGATAAGTCTGGATTAGGTACACTTAAATATTTATTATTCGCTAAATTAATTAATTAATTTTTCATTGACTTATCACTCTTGAATGTCTATTAATCGTGAAAATTTAATAAAACATAACAACTGTACTCCAATTTTGACCAACTGGGACTGTTCAATCAAAAGGAAAAAAGTGAGATAGTACAGCCGAACTATAAATAAATCTTGCTTTTAGGCAAAAACGTTTATTACTATGCCGACGTTTCGATAGTGTACGCTATCTTCATCAGGGCTACAAAATATTACAAAACATATATGAGAATCCAATACTTGCTAAATTATATAAACCATTAAACAAACTCCCAGCTCAACACAACTGTGGTATGCGTACCACTAATTGTATGTGCCGCCGTCGCAGCAACTATCGGGACAGCTCGGGCTGCCCCGGTCAACGTCGTGCCGGGCGCGCTCAAGCAGAGCGAGCGAAGGAGGAGCCCCTCCTTCCCCACCAAACGGCCTGCGCAGAGAACTCTCCGCGCATGGCCACCGCCGCCATCCGGCCAGCAGGTCGCCGCCACCACCACCTCCAGGGCGGTGGTTATATAAGGGCGGCGGTTATATAAGGGCGGCGGAAAGGCACCGCAGATGAAGAGTGAAGCGGAGTGAGCAGAGAGAGTTACGAGTTACCACGATCTACCACCTTATCAACGACAACAACCACGCTGCTATCGACTTTGGATATCTCTCACTGGACACCGGAATAGTGGACTGCTAGAACTCTTGGACAACGACACTGCTAAGCTTTTGGTATTTTCTGTAGTCCGCTTGGCCCGGACAAAATTGTTCACGGTAACAATTACTGCAAATAAACCAGTTGTTGAATTTTAACTTGTACTTGTTGATTCGTTCCCTGACGGGACACAACAACAACACAACACAGAAATGCTACTAAAAATACCTTCTTTATACATACTTACTAAATAATCAACCTAATTTTATTAACACATCAACCTATCTAATTACCATTGCATTTTCTAGCTTTTACATCACATACCTTAGTTAATCCTTTAATACTTTTCCATCTTTATACTACTTCACCATCTACCTTACAACCATGGTTTAAACGCAACATCAATCACCATTTTAACGAACCTCATGAACACAAATAATCATTGTTATAGTCTAGCTGCCCTGTGAAAAGTTACCAAATCAGTTACCAAACTGACAACCTACTCAATTGATTCCCCCTATGTTGCATACTACTTGACTTAGTGGAATTTTCATCTTACACATCAAATTTAATGAAATAACTCTAAGAGAGCATGTCCTTAAAATACTATTTTTTATCCTTTGTAGTGTAACACAAAATTAACATTCCTATTTATAAAATGCATTGCGTAAATTATCCAAGAAATCTTAATATATTAATCTACTTTCAACAAAATTCATTTTACAGTGGTCTCTTTGTTGTATCCACAGCATTGGTACATCCGTATTGTACATGTAAGTGCTACCAAAATATGATTTTAATATCAAATGACAATCACAGGTAGTCCAAGTCTGAAATAATTTGGGGAGTTTTGTTCTAAAATATTGGTGGTGGGGTCTGAAACACCACTCGAGTACGACATCATTGTTATTTTAGTGTCCAAACTCTCAATAACTTGAGTATAGACATCTACCCAGTGTATATACCCTACTTATTTCTAAGAATTTAACTAATTATATTACAGAGGATTTACATATTTACAACATAATGTATACATTTACCATATTCCATAATGTAATACAATACAATTACACAAAATTAAGAAACTGAAGAAAAATCAAAAAAATTAATGAAAAAATATAAAATAAAATAAGGTGAAATCCATTGAATACACATGGAAAAAATATATATATTCTTTTTTATTTCATTTTATTTTACTTGATGTGTAGTTATAGTAATCAACTAATCTATGAGGCATTATTTTTAAAAATGGTTCTTAATGGTTTCAAAATTCAAATAATCAATTTGTGTTGGAAATCTTTAGAAACAAAATTATTGATTTCGCTACCGAACAAAGATTAATTAATTATAATTCTGTATGCCTTAGAATCTATGGCCTCTTAAAATACCACAAGTCTGACAAACCACTTAAGCCAGTGGTTAGGACCACCCACATATGAGACTGCTTAGAATGTCTTCAGTATTCTCAAACATTGTTCTCATGATAAATACAACATCAAAATCTCTTTTCAACTGTATAAGAATATCAAAAATGTGTTTCTAGACAATTAAAATTTAATATCTGGATGTTAGATCTCTATTTACTAATATTCCATTAGATTTGACCTTAAACATTATTTCAGAAAATTTCAACATTATTAGTGACAAGTATAAATTTACAGATTCTGAATTCATCAAATTAGTGAAGTTTGCATGTAGCGGGTACACGGTATTTAATGGCAAATATTAATGGCAAAAGATAGAGTGGCTGTGGGGTCTCCTGTTGCTCCAATATTGGAAAACTTTATTTTGAACTATCTATTAGACATGGTGTTGACCAAACTTCCTTTCAAATGTCCTTTCATATATAGATGATCTTTGTTTGACTCTTCCCATTTGTTTTAATTATAAAATAACTAATTTTTTCAATGCTATTCATGAGAATCTTAAATTTACTATAGAAATTGAACGAGAGTGTAAACTTCCAAGTTTTGATATTGTTTTTGAGAGATACAATGGGAGGATCAGAATTGATTGGTATCGTATACCATTGAAATCAGATAGATATTTAAATTTCTTATTACACACCATCCTTTGAGGCTAAAAATTAATTTAGCACTAACCCTAAAACATAGAGCACTTAATCTGAGTGATAAAGAATTTCACATAAACTTGTATCCAAATTATTGCTTTGTAATAATTTTCCAAAGTCCTTGGTTAACACTATTTTTTTCAGTTCAAAATTTGATTCCTCTAACCAACAGGTAACTAACAATAAACCATATAGATCAATCACGTTATGTGAGGGGATTATCTGAGGTTCTGGGTAATGCACTAAATAATAACTTCAGTGTTGCACTTTGTAACAAAAGGACATTAGGAAATCAAGTGTTTTCCGGAGTTAAACAAATTATTCCCAAGAACAAGGTCAGTGGAGTGGTTTATTCTGTCCTATGTGGTGGATGTGAGAAAAAATATATAGGCGAGACTGGGCAGATGCTACATAAAAGGGTTAATTGTCATAAAATGGACTGCGATAAACAATATCCTAATTGTGCTGTTGTTCAGCATGCTGGTACAAATAACCACAAATTCAGGTTTGAAAACATTCAGATTTTAGATAAAGAAGTTAATGTAAATAAAAGGAAGATCAAAGAGATTATGTATATATACTGACGGATCTATAGGGGGGCTAAGGTTGCCATAGCCCCTCCCCCATTGAACCTGAACTCTGACAGATAAAATTGAAGTTGATAAGTGGCGTACTTCATTAAAGTGTTACTACATTAATAATTGTTATTGTCATAAATAATATAATTGCTATTGTTATTAATAAGACCAGATTGTTAATTATTTATTTGATATATTTTATTTAAATGTAATATGTATAAAATTTGTGTTGTAAATCATAATTTTTAAACAAAAATGGCATATCGTAAATGTATACATTATAGTGTAAATATGTAAATCCTTTGTATTATAATTAGTTAAATTTTTAGAAATAAGTAGACAATATATACTGGGTAGATGTCTAACAATGGTTCGCTAAAATGGTGGTTGATGTTGTGTTTAAATCATGGTTGTGAGATAGTTGATGAAGTAGTGTAAAGATGGAGAAGTATTAAGGATTAAGTAAGGCATGTGGTGTAATAGCTAGAATACAAAATGGTAATTAGATTGGACAAATAAATACATTACACAACACTTCATTGGTTTACATTTATGAAGTATGTCTTCTTCAGGGTCATAAGAGTCTTAAACAAACTGTTGACACAGGAGGTTGCAGTTGATGTAACGTTCCAAAATGTTTTAATTTTAACGAAAATGTAATGGAACTAGTTTTCATCTGTTCGTTATGGTTACTACTGACAATCCAAAGCCCTGAAGGAGGTCAACCCACAACCTTCAAATGTTGACAAGGAGTAGTACCTATAAATATAATTCAATGAAGAGTTGTGCATCTAATTATGAGAAGATCCTACCTGTAATTCTGCCATGAAATTTGATTGTCTAGAAATTGAGCTCATAGCTGTTGGAAGAATTTATTTATTTATAAGATTGAAATAAGACAATCAGAAATTTTCATTGTGGAAATTAGATTTGTTGATGTGTTATTGAACTAAGGTTGATTACTTAGTAAGTATATATAAAAAAGCATTTTAAGTAGTATTTCTAGGTTGTGTTGTGTTGAACTGGGAGTTTGTTTAATGGATTATGTAATTTAGCAAGTGTTGGATTATCATATATGTTTTGTAATATTTTGTAGCCCTGATGAAGAGAGCGTACGCTATCGAAACGTCGGCATAGTAATAAACTTTGTTTGCCTAAATGCTAGAATTATAATGGCAAAGAACATCCCTATAATTAGTGCAGTCGAACTTCCAAAATTCGAACCTAAAGGGACCTGTTCACTTAATTACATTAAACAAAGAACTGAAGTATTGCAGATTTAAATTTATTTCATTCAGGATACAGCGTTAGGCGGAGAAATTGTAAACAAGATTTGATTGTTTCTCTATCACACCTCAATTAGAATGTGTCAATTCGATGAAAGTATTCTTTTAAGTACACTAACGCATCGGGTTGCTCTTCTACTTCATAAGTCTCGTGTAACGAAGATTCCTAGAATGAAATTTCCCACACGTATTCGTCTGTTTACAATTACCCCGCGATTTTACAATTGCCGGGAAAGCAACGAACTCTATCCTAAGGTAAATACCCTACCTTAATGGAATGAGGGACAGCTTGAGCGTGTATCTTTGTAGTTGTTGGAACATTAAATTGTATTTTGACCCTTCTAAAACCATGTTTAAATTTATTACGAGTCGACGTTTGCATTTAGATAGTATCCCCATTTTACTCGAGTATATTGTTACAAATACCATATCACACTGACTGATAGTTTCATTGATTCTCAAAGCCAGAAATAAATTTTATTTTAATTTTTCTCATTTTGTTAGTTTACAGAATAAACCCTTTGTAACAACCATGTATCAAGACTTATTGTAATAATATTGAACTTCGTGTACAAAATTATTAACCATGTATCAAGACTTATTGTAATAATATTGAACTTCGTGTACAAAATTATTAAGGCAAAATGTATAAGAAAAAGGAGAGTTAAAAGCAATACATTCCAGGAACATTTGCTTCGCCAGAAAGCATTGTAAGGTTTTTACTACCTACGGTAAATAGCAAAGAATTTATAGGTCTCAAAAATTAATTATTTATCCAATGCTCGATCAAAACCGAAGAAAAGAGATTGTCTTCATTTACCAATTAAATACCTTGGATCTATCACCTGCACGTCCTTGTATAATGTCATGTACACTGTCATAGCAAAGATCTGATTTTACCTTCATATCACCAAAACATAAAACTAAATCCTTCTCAAAATTTTACAATAAATTTACTTGAGCTAATAAAATCTCAAATGTCTGAAACCTGGGGCGACTGTAAACTGGCTAAGGACGACGCTGTATTGTAATTTCACTTGGAAATGGATATTTTAAAGTCTCGCGCTCAAAAATGAAAGTTTTTAGACAGACTTCGTAGTGTTATTGCTTTCGATACTTCATCTGACGACCTGTTCGTACATACACCTTTATCTATGTAATTTATTTGACACTTCAAAACAAGACTGAATTTTGCATAGTCCGTCCTTGAAAACTTTATTTTCAGCCATAACAGTTTCTAATTCTACAAATATTTTTTTCATGTTTTTCTTTCAAAAGTAAATTTTCTTCTCTAAGTCATTCAAATCTTGGGAGCTAATACCGCTGTCATAACAGGAAGTAGCAATATCGTTTAAATCGCTAGCTTCATAGTTTTTGCTTGATAGTAACTCATTCGCAATTCCATCGTTTTCATTACTTTCCAAAATTTCCTTGACCGAGGTGGAGATAAAATTTATCACAATTTTCTTTCATCTTTTATCAGCTCAATGTTTTCTCTCAGTTTATACAACTGTCGGGACAAGGGATTTCATGTGGAGAAAAAGCAACTAATTTCAATATTTTTTCTTTCAAAAGTTCCAATTTAAAACCTCTTTCAAAATCAGATTCTTCAAAATCTCCCGAACATATATGTGCATATTCTATACAAAATTTATCAGCACGTTTAAACCCGTGCACCAAAGTCTTTTGGTGTTTATTATTCTTTTTAATTTTTTGTTGTTCGAGCATTCGGTGACTGCACGACACAGCATATTGAAACACACAGAAAAACTGAATACAACATAACTGTACATAAATTGAACACTTTGTACACAACTTGACTCAGTACGAATCTACTCTGAAATATTTCAGCAAAAGTATGTATAAAAACAGAAATCCCATGCTAAAATAAGCAGGTTCATTCGCACCTGTGACGTCATCGGTGCCACTGTGCCCCTTCTTAGTTTGTATGTATGTATGTTGTTTTTTTTTAGGTAGAGGAAAATCTTCAAAACACGCTGTGGAGTAGACTCCACAGTGTGTGGGATTTTTACCCACTAAAAACCACCTCTCATTTCTCTTCATACCACCCCACGGAACCGCCGTTAAGCATTACTTCGCGAGGGGCACATTGGCTAGATTTTATTATATGCCACGTCGAATCCTTTCCTCATATCGGAGCTTGTTCAAAACACTGGACGCGTAGTTGGCCCCTGCATACCAGTTCTCCTTAGAGAGAAGCATCAAATGTACTATGCCCTCTGGTCTTATTTCTTGTCGTAGAATTCTCCGTATTTCTTGCCTTTTGTTATCAAAACGAGGGCAGAAGAAAAACACATGCTCTGCGTCCTCACCGACTGGTGTGCAAGAAGGGCATGATGCATCCTCGTCTAGCTTAAAGCGCTCCTCGTATGATCGGAAGCAGCCGTGGCCTGTTAACAGCTGTGTGACGTAGAAATCTACTTCCCCATGTTGTCTCTTGGCCCACATTCGTATGTTGGGTATCATACGGTGGGTCCATCTTCCTGAGGTCGCCGCATCCCATCGGCGCTGCCATCTCTCCGTTGTCTCCAGTTTCTCCTCCTCGTTAACTATCTTTAGGTTAGCATCAGGAGTTGCTTGCGCTCGTCGGTAGATCCTGGTACGTTCCTCTGCCACCAGGTCGATCGGTGGCAGACCGGCCACAACACATACAGCATCATATGAGACCGTGCGAAAAGCGCAGGCCACTCGAAGAGCACCTCATCTATGTACAGTGGTTGTGTGCCGGCAATAGGTCTTGATCGCCGTGGCTTGAGACCAAATCGGGGCCGCATACAGCAGGGTACACATGATGACGCTCATCAAGAGCTTCCTTCTTCCTTTTCTAGGGCCTCTCGTGTTTGGCATTATTCGCGACTATGCGGTTGTCACTCTTGACGCTTTATCACTAACCAAGCGAAGGTGGTCATCAAAGCGCAGCCTAGCATCTATCTGGACTCCTAAGTATCTGAGGGATGTTTGGGATGCAATCGTACAGTTACCGACTTCCAGGTTGATGGTTTCCCTCTTTTTTCGGCTTGTAATGAGGATAGCTTCAGTTTTACTCTCCGCTAACTGTAGTCCCACGGAGGAAAGCCAACGGCGAGTTGCAGCTATAGCGTCGTTTGAGATCTGAGTCACCTCTGACAGATGTTTGCCAGTGACAACAATGGCGACGTCATCCGCATATCCCACACTCATCGCTCCGTGTGGTAATGGAAGCCTCAGCACTGCATCATACATTATGTTCCAAAGCGTTGGTCCTAGGACTGATCCTTGTGGAACACCTCCCGTGATTTTATACATCTTGGGGCCCTCCTCCGTAGTATACACTAACTGTCGCTCATCAAAATAATTTGCGATTATCTTCGTGATATACCCAGGGACGTCCAATGCATGCAGTGCTTGGAGGATGCAACTCCACCTGGCAGAGTTGAATGCATTTTTTACATCCAAGGTGACCAAAACGCAATATTTCTTACTTCCTCCTTTCCACCGTCTGCCTCTGATGGCATTTTGGGCGGTGGTAACTATGGTGTCTATCGCATCTACAGTGGATCTTGCCCTCCTGAATCCATACTGCATATCTGACAGACCTTGGCAGTCCTCTACAAAAGTAACTAACCTGTTACAAATGATGCGCTCCAGGACCTTGCCCGCCGTGTCCAAGAGAGATATCGGTCTATAGGAGGAAGGATCTTCGGGTGGCTTTTTCCCTTTCGGGATAAGGGCTAAATGCTGCCGTTTCCAGCGCCGTGGGAAAATCCCCTGACCGAGACATGAGTTGTAGGTGTCGAGGAATATATCCGGTCGGGTCTTGATGGTGGTTTTCAGGGCAGCATTGGGTATTCGGTCAGGACCAGGCGCCTTCATGTCCCCGATTCTAGAACTAGCCATCACCAGCTCTTCTTCCGTGATAACTGGGACAGGTTCTTGCACTGCAGGTGGAACGAATGCTGCATCTTCCTGTTTAGGGAACAGTACTGAGACTATCTCCTCCAGAAACCGCGGATTGGTGGGGGATAGTGAAGTCCGGGATTTCACTTTGGCCATTACCGTCTTGGAAGACCTGCTCCATGGGTCGTTATCCACTTCCTTGCAAAGGTCTTCCCATCCTCTCCGTTTACAGACTTTAATTGCCTTCTTTAACGCGCCACGGGCTTCTTTGTGTTGCCTACTTCGGAGATCATATTCCGGTCGCCCTCTTGCACGTTGCACCAGTCTTCTAAAACGGTTGCAGGTTGTGCGAAGTTCTGCGATTTCGTCACTCCACCAGTATACCGGTGACTGTCTAGTCATCTGGCAGTTTTTGGTCATTGAGGCCGTGCATGCACTTTCGATGAGTGCCATTGCTTCTTCAACCATGTCTTCCGCATTGCCCGATATTTCAATGTTGCCCTCCATCATAACAGCAAAGGAATCATGATCAAATGATCGAATATTCCACGTACCGTTACGATGTGGAGATCGCCTTGCATTTGTCTTTGCGTGTTCACCTATTTCAAAGACAATGGCCTGATGGTCACTATGCGTGTAGTGTTTAGTTACCCGCCATGAGTGGAGTTTTCTGTCAAGGTACTCACTCATAAACGTGACATCTACAATGGAACTTTTCCCATTTCTACAAAAAGTAGGAGTAGTCCCCCTGTTAGCTGCGGCGATGTTCATGGGAGCGAAGACGTCCAGAAGTGTTTCGCCTCGGCAGTTGGTTATCCTGCTTCCCCATTCGACAGCCCAAGCGTTAAAATCCCCTGCAATGATTAGATGCCTCCTATGTCTCGCGTCAATTTCAAGCTCGTCTATTAAGGCTTTAAACTCTGCAAACGAAGAGTTAGGGCCAGTTGGGGAATACACGCTGTAGATGTAAATATCCCCAACGTTAACCCATACAAATCCGGTTTTCGTAGTTATCATAAAATCCTGGACAAAACGTTTGCCACACACCCATATGGCAGACCGGTGTGTCGAATCCGATATCCATGTCGGTTTGTCGAGGTTCTTATATTGTTCGCAGAGTATAGCAACGTCTATGTTGAGGTCTCGAACTGTCTGAGTCTGTAGGTCCTGAGCGGCCTCACAGTGATTGAGGTCCAGTTGGATAATCCTCATAGTGGTCGTTTGGTAGTCCTCTGTACAGCTTCATTGAACTTGGGGCATGTGGCACTGCCTGTGGGGTGGCTACTTTTCTCTCTATCTTCGCAAAGGAGACATTTCGGCGTTGTGGCACACGTCTTAGCAACGTGTTCTTCTTCACCGCACCTTAAGCATAGTTTGCTTCTATCAGGTCCCTGGCAGTTCCGAGCTAAATGTCCAAAACCCCAGCATTTGTAACACTTGGTTACGGAGATCTGATGCCGAATATGGCAGACAACCCAACCGATGCGGATTTTACCCATTTCGACGACTTTCCTGACAAGATCCCTTGGAAGGCGTACCACTGCTGTCTGGGTTCCCCCGTAGGACTTACGAATGGACATGACCGTCCCTTGTCCAGTTTTGACACCTTCAAATTGACTTTCAATGGCCTCACATATATCTGCTTCTGTGGTCAGCTCGTCCAAATCCTTGAGCTCTAGCTTAATCTCAGGAATGAGGGAGCTAACATCCGCCATTTCTTTAAGTTTTTGCTGCTGCAATGGCTTGGAGCTGACACACGTAATCACCTTGTGACTTCATCAACTCAAGAAGCATGTCCCCAGAGGTTCTCTTCCTTATCTTCATTACATTCGCGCCCAAACCTTTCAATTTGGGAGCATCCTTCATGCACCGAAGTATAAAGGCATAAGATTTGCCGTCTCTTGCCTTAACGACGACGGCATTCGGTCTTCTAAACCTTGGACGTTTCCGTCTCCATTCACTCTTCCTCTCTCGCCCACTTTCTGTCATATCTTGGGGTTGCGAGTCTTGAGGGGTGTCCAGCCTATCAGTCTTTTGTTTTCGCCGTTGCCGCTTCTTTGATTTCACCTTCTGCCATTCACTTTCCACATCATGTACCTGCGGAAGGTTAGGGGGGTTTACTTCATCTGAAGGGCCCACATCCGTGTGAGACTCCAAATCAGACGACACTAGGTTTTGTTCGGCCAAGACGTCTGTTTGAGTGCTCACCACTCTACTCTCAGAAGTAATAACTGAGGTACTTCCCTGCTCCACCGCGCCAATGCCAGATTTAATGACGCGCACAAGTTCTTTAATTTCCTTGTGTACGTTGTTGCGAGGTGTAATATACTCCTCCAGCTCGTCTATCATTTTTCCTAGAGACACCAACGATCTCTTGGACACAATAATTTCGTCCTCCCTACTTCCTTCCTTCCCACTTGATTTAATAAGTTTAATGTATTCATCCATAATGTTCCCACGAGAAGCTAGGGAATAGATGTACGCCTGAACAGAGCCCCGCATGTCCAGGTAAGGTTTATTACTCTGGGAGGTCACCAGGTATCCCAGAGGCTCCGTTTGCGATGCAGAAAACCCCCTGCATCTTTCAGGCCTCGGCACGGGTCGCATTACGCCTTACCTTGGGGTTGTAGAGAAAAGAGACGTGAAATAGGAAAGACACGCCCTAGCCCTCGAAACCTAATAGCGTCGGGGTCGAAGAGAACAAGAGTTAACCAAGGGAGGCGCAGTAGAAGATTAAAAGAAGAGAGAATCAAGCACAAGTAAGTGGAAGAAATGCTGGACACAGCTCAGGGCCCCGTGGTTGCCACCAACGAACTCCCCAGTTGGGAACCCCTGAGGGAAATAGGTAAGGAATCAGGAGGTGTACGAGGACAGACAGGTCGTTGAAGGACACACTTAGTCTGGCTCCTCAGCTGGGTCCTGTGCGGCATGGGTGACCCTGCCAGCAGTTACACCATCACTTAACTCGCCTACTCACGCCCAGTGCAATGATGCAACTGCTTCCGCCATAGCCCCCGGCATCATTAGAGCATGCAAGCCCTCGCCACACGCACGGTCAGTGCTCCGTCGAGGTGGTGTCCCACGGGGATGTATGTATGTATTCGTTCGGCATTTTTGATGGGGAGACTGCATAAGTCAGTGTTCCATCGCCGTTTTACCGCGCGCTCTACCAGTAGCTTACTGGAACCAAGGTGACAGCGCGGATGAAATGAGTCCCTACAATGATCAGTATAACATGGAAATGTGGTGGAATGAATGGGAAACGGGAGAACCCCGAGAAAACCTGCCGCGAACACCGCTTCACCACCCCGGATTCTACTTGGATCGGACCGGGTTTGAACCAGCGTCCCCAGGGGTAGAAGGCGAGCGCGTTTCGAGTCGTCCAGCCCTTCTTAGTGATACCTACCGTGTTGTTCTAGAACCCGTGTTACTATCTTCTTTTCACTCACAGGAGAAGGCGCCATTGCTATGATATGGATTTTTTTTAAAGAAAATTTGTCATCAGTTGGAAAGAATGTAATTATCGCGTTGTCACCTTTTTTCAGTGTCTTCCAATTCTCTCCCATTCCCACGTATTCACATGACAAACAAATCAAATCGTCAATAGTCAGGTGAGAATTACGACGGACCGGGACTCAAACACGGGACGTAATGCTCTGGCCGCTGGTGTACTATCCACTGCACCACCCGCCTCGACTCCCAAGTCCGTATGCAACTTCCCCCTGACCTGATCCGGTAAACCTGGGTCACATCCCCCTTCAAGGGATAAGTGACCACAAGCGGCTCCAATGCTGGTAGCTCTGAAGCCCGGTTTTCGCGAACCTACGCGTCGGATGTATATTTTACCTCACAACGTCCGAGTACCTACTCGTGGAGGAGTGTTCGCAACGACAACAGTGTTTCATACATTCCCCCCTCTATGTCCACGAGTAAGAATGTAACTAGTACAACGTCTCTTGTCGTTGGCCGTAAGTATGTCATCTAGAACATTATCTTCCATATTTTCGAAATATTTATTGGAATATTCTAACACCTCGTGTAGGTCGGACAATTGTTACAACAATTATTCATTTTAACTTTTTTGTTTTTCCTTCACCTTTTGCTTCTTTTTTATTATTGCTTTGTGTCTGCTAAGCATTGTGTTTGATTATTATTTACCCTTTCTTATCAATCCGCTTTTGTTTCTTCGGTGATCAATCATCTTTAAGTACATTGGTATATCCACTCATAAGAAAACTCCCCCTACCTACCGAAAAAAAATAATAAAAATGAATAGAATATTGTTAAAACGTTTTAAATTTGATTAAATGCAAGTGAATTCAAGAATCACTTGTACAACAAAGTCACACATCGATTGAGCAACAAAACGTCGCGAAAATAATATCAATTAATCATGTTTACAATTACTCCGACCCTCTAAAAGGTGGGGTAAATGTAAACATGGAACTGTGTTACCTGCAAAATTCCTAGAGTATAATACCAATTATTTTTTGTTTCCTTAATACATTTCTGACAATAATGTGTAACATAAAAACATGCAATTTAATACTATACCTACAGTAGAGCAATGTTGTAGCTTCGGATTTCAATCCTCTGAATACCTCAATTTTCATAACGCTATATTTCATCAAAGGCTGCACATATTCTGCACAAGCACGGAATTCTCATATTTCATCCATGGAGTCACTAACTTCTAGTTTTGATCATCTTTTCATTTCTGATTCCCACAGTGGCGCTCAGATCAGTTGTTTACCCCTTGTTTACAATTAACCTATTTGACACTACTGAAGCGCGAACAATTTTAAATTTAACTAATAGAAAAACTAAAGTTATTCAGCAACAACTGTTCAGTTGTTGTTTAATAAAAAGTTAAAAAGTGCAGAACGGTAAACTTTTTTACAAAACAATTTTTAATATCCGTACTACAATACACAAAAGTATAACCTTGTTAGAATACAACAATGATGTAGTGACGTGTTTATTATTGCAACCATTTTCAAAATATTGTGAAATAAATTTAAGGAGTTCTCTTGCCTATGGCCGATCAACGTGAAAATCTCACTTTCAGGTGCTCCAGATAGTTGCGATTCTTCCGAGGTCAATATTGAAGTCGGAGGATGGGAGCAGAGACGAAAAGTATGAACCCCGTTCTCTAACAACTCTTCCCGGAAATATGAGACAAAGGTAGGTCACATAGCTGATAAGAGAATTTGCAGTCCTAAGTTTAACAATGTCGTCTGCACGAGTACGCGTAAAAATATTCGAAATATCCAAAATAATGTTCTAATTATCGACGATTTTCTAACATTGTAGTATTGAAAAATTATAGGGACGAAATAAAAGGGTCGAGTTAAGGAAGAATTCGATTTAAGAAATTTCGAATTACTCAAGTTCGACTGTATTTAAATTTTTGCTCAAGTAGTTTTTTAACCACGGAGCAAACGTCTATCGGAAAATGGTCTTTTCATTTTAATAAAACATTTCTTCATTTTAGAATTATTTAATCCATTTTATACATTTTGGAATTAATATAAATTGTGAAATTTGTAAGTGATTACAAATTTATTATAATTCATGTTTGTTTAAATAACTGGTTAAATCAACGTTAGATTTTTAAATGTTAGTGATATTAGGGGTCATGTGGAGCACATTTCTATTCACTTTAACTAAAAACAAACTATTTTAAACACAACATATGTGTACCAGAATCGCGCATTGTCATTTACAGTAATATAAATGAACCGCTCAGCAAGCTATTTATATCGCAGTTCAACCCGTATTATACAAACAACTTTTTCAGTGATGATTCAGTAGGATTGGCTAGCCTGCTCCTGGCGTTAGCGGCGGTTGTGAATGAGCTCTCTCTATTTTTCAGTTTAATCTTTCTAATTATTTTATTTTTTCGAGTTTTTTGTGATCAGTAGTTGTATTTGGATCCCAACTTTCAATGTAGTGTAAAAATCTTTGTTCTGTGTGAGTGTTAAGTGAAAAAACACTAAAACTATTTCCTAAGGTTTTCAAACTCAACGGACCAAATATAATTTCATATTGTTTTCATTCAGTGCTTCAATCAAAGGTGTGATAAAGTTTACGTAAGTACAAACGGAATCATAAATTTAACTTCTTGGTGCATTAAAATTAATTATTTTGCTGTATTNCTGGTGCGTATACTATTACATCATTATTAACTTACAAATAACGTACTCTATTGTTGCACTGCTCAAGTTTCGTCGTCGTAAATAGAATTATTCCAATATTTTACCATTTGTTTTCGTGATCTTTTTGTAGTTATTCATTACAATTTAACATATTATTGCCTTAGTTATTGTGGGATTAATTTATCTGCAGTTGTCATCCTAAATTATTTTTGTGATTTTAGATGTCAGTTTGTTTATTTACTTATTTAAACCCTGCCCCATTGTTGCACCCAAGTTATCGTCATAATTCATAGAATTATTACATTATTTTACAATTCGTTGTTCTTGATTCTTTCGTATTTATTTACATTTTAACACAATATACGGTAGTTATTGTCGAATTAATTAATCTCCAGTGGTCGCCCTAAATAATTATTTCAATCATTTTTGTCGTCGGTTTGTTTGTATATTTTATTTATTTATTATCTCATTTGTAACTTCCGTAGTAATAAATATATTATTATACTAACATCCTTCATTCGGTGTTAGTTGTCATTTTTTGTGTATACTCATTTGCTATTGTCGTTAAGTTGCTAACTATCTTACAACAATGGACACTATCGCATTCCTCAACTCATTCAAAGCTGATCTCCAGAAGGCGTACAATGACTTGGTACAATATATTGACACACGAATCAGTGCGCTGGAAAAGGTCAATAAGAAAACGATCNCGGTTGGACTACAGTTAGGAATTCTCGCCGTCCTTCCAACTGCTATCACCCGGTTAAACCAACGACACATGCACCACCCCAACTCTTCACTCAGAATAGGTTTAGTGTGTTAGATGACATGTCCCTGTTTCCTCCCTTACCTACTCGTTTAATTCCCTCCCGTCTAGTACCCAGACCTGTTCACACACAACGCACTGGTAAGCACAGCCGCCCAAAATCACGTAAAATCCACAGATGAAACCAACACTTCCACGCAGAAATCAAACGTGTTCATACTAGCTGATTCGCACGGTCGTCAGATGTCCTCCGTATTGCGTGGATTTCTTCCTAGCCAGTTCTCAGTCTCCGGTTTCTTTAAGCCAAACGCTCGTTTGGCTGAAGTTATTCGAGAACTGGACACTTACACTAAAAAACTCACTGAGCGGGACACAGTAATCATCATAGGTGGGCAGAACGATATCAACTTGGGTGGACATTTTAACGCGTCTGAACATCTACAGAAACTAAAAATGGCCTCCCTGCACACAAACATAGTGCTCTCTAGCCTGCCTCCACGCTTCAACGTTCCACAAATAAACCACGAAATTAGGTTATTAGTAAGTAGTAAATTAGTTTATTGTCCTCCACGTGGTCATACGCAGTCTGTACTGTTTTTTGACAATAAATAAAAAAAACCTGGCAAACATCTCCCTAAAACATCACCTGACAGACACAAAAATCATNCACAAAAATCACATTTTTTGATTTGCAACCACACCTGACTGCCAAGGACTTTACCCAGCACGGTTTACACTTGAGACCGTCTGGGAAACAGCACTTCGGTTCTCTTCTAGCTTCACATCATCCACCTGCCCCACTACCCACTCCTACACCTCCTTCATCTCCTCCTCCTCCTCCTACCTCATCTCCTCCTTCTGCTTCTACCTCATCACCATCTCCTCTTCCTATCTCGACACCCATTTCTTCTCCTTTCCCCGTTCTTTCACCTACTGCTTCCTCGTCTCGCACGTTNCAACATCTATTCCTCCTGTCGCCCCCATACACAGTTACAACTTGCGCTCAGGAGTACGATGTGGTACTCGAAGGTGACAATCGCGTTCAGGTGCTGTGTGCGGGCTTGATCCGGAACTAGAAGCTGTACCAATTTCAAATTCCTCTCCACAATCTAACGTCGATTCCATTTCTCGTGAGTCACAAACTCTTTGCGAAAATAAAATAATTATATTTCATCATAATGTCCAATCCCCCTCAAACAAATTGACAGACATTGAAATTCTCGTACACGAAAGTCGATTCGATTTGCTATGCCTCACAGAGCATTGGCTTTCAAGTAAGAACATCAACGATACTGCTATTTCTAATTAT
>NNCF01131257.1:0-12903 GCA_002313205.1 Laupala kohalensis | reverse complement strand
TTCCCCGCCAGAACTATCTACAATAACTTGTCATTAAGTATTATCCAATAGTACTACGTACGATATACAAGGAAAACCTGCGACGTCACGACGTCACGCAATGAATCGACGGATGGATCGCGCCGACAACGCGCAACTTCAAGCAAGCTACGAACGAGCGATCGCTTTCACTGCAACAACTCACCAAACAGTCATCATCGTCTCACAGGTCTCTCGGCCTGTCACCGTATTTCACTCCGCACCAAGTAGCCACGACATGTGGACACTCAGCAAAACGCGGCCGAGAAGATAACATCAAATCTGTTATAGTACTCTCATCGTTCGACACGCAAGCCGACAACATCCCATTCAGCTACTACCAGGAGACAGCTCGGGGAATTTATTTCCAACCGACAACAGCACCTATCGTTAGCATTCGGTACGCCTCAATCACGATAATCTCCAGGTTCATAAGCCATGTGCTAACCCATCAGCAAGTTTGGCCTTACTTTCAAATGATTCAACTCAAAATCATTAAATCGACACTAACCCAACGCCAACCTGACTTACACTTTCACGAAACGGAACGTCTCACTTCATCTCAGGTCATCATCCGAATTTAGGCAATGTTTCCTTACATTACTTTCACCTTCCATGTTTTGTTATTAATTTCTGTTGTTGACATATCCAGAGTTAAACCACACCCCATCTACTTCTTAATTTTTTGGCTCTACGAACCCCATCGCCTCACTCTAGATGTACAAANGGCTCTACGAACCCCATCACCTCACTCTAGATGTACAAGCAATAACCCCTCAAATTCTGTACAATCCCAATTCTTATAAACTTGAATATCTTAGGATATATTACGACTTTTGGAGTGCAGAAAATATAAGAAAAATAATCAAGTAAAACGTATGTAATGAGATCAATTTGTTTAAAAACTTTCTAGGACACAATTTAGGATTACTAAAAAGGATTTTCACTATTTTATTATGGAATAACATAAAAATTAGTGTNTAAGAGACAGCTGTAAAAGAATTTTTTTAAGAATATATATGAAGGAAGTTAGCACCCCCCCCATGTATGTTAACTCTACTTTTTACAAACGTGAATATACTCCGATGTTAGGAAGTTTGAAAAGCAGAATCTTTATATAATAAAATTATGTGATTGGAATGGAATGATATCAATGTGAATAAATCATAATAAACAGGAAGGAGTCAATTTAGGATTTTCAAATAACTAAGAAGAACAAAATCGAATGTTTTCAAAAATATGTACACTTTTCGACGCGGAATGACTTAAAAATTGATTTCACGCTAAAGCAAAGTCTTCATTTAGCCCTTGTGAACTAAAAAAATTTCCTAAAAGTAAATTTAAAAATATAAGCTCACCTATGCAATTAACCCCACGTTTCCAAAACGAGATGTATTAGAAATTTTCGAGTTCAAAACTTTAGCAAAAAAGACCTAAGCATGAGGTTTTGAATGAGATCATTTTAAATAAAAAACATTATTTCGTACGGACACAATCTAGGAGTTTCAAAGAAAAAGTTCAGTATATTGTCACTGAATCGGTATCAAACTTGATAATCGGTGTAAAGCTAAAGTAGAGTCTACAATTAAACCCTGTAAAATGAAAGTTCCTAAAAATAATTCTAAAAGTCATTATGTCCCTCGACGCACGTTAACCCTAGTATTTATAGATGTGATATTCTTCGGATATGTTAGGAATTTTGGAGTTTAGTTCATTTAGTAAGATACAATTTTAAAAATAGGATCAAATGTAGTCAATTACAATGCAAACTAATAATTGTGAACGACATAATCTTGAATATTCAATAAGGGTTTTCACCATTTTGCTACGGAATAACTTGAAAATTGGTGTCAGTTTAATGTAGAGTCTGTAATTCGCCCACGGGAAAATACGTTTCTTAAGAAAACAACAAATTATGCAAGAGGATTCGAATGAAAACAGTTTGATATAAAATATTATATGAAAGGGACACAAATTATAATTTTCGAAACGAGTTTTCAACTTTTCGTAGCGGAATAATTTGAAATTTAGTGTCTCGCTAAATATGAGACTATAAAAAATCTCCCGGGAGATAAATATTCTTTCAAAAAAATACGAGAGAAGATATATTCCCGATGTAATAAGAAATTGTCCCTTTCGTCGAGGTGGAGTCCGATGTCGTTAAAAAAAACAAACGCAGCTTCCGAAAACTGATACCACGTGCACTGGAGCTCACTAGCTTACTCCCATCCACAAGAACACAGCAATACAAGGCCTTCAAAAGTAAATATACATTTTCAAAGATTATGAATAACGGAAAGAACTTGAAAGATACCGAGTATTCAGTTCTCCTCCCGAATAAATTTATTGTCCACTTCAATAGCTTGTTTTGAAAAGTCCGGTGCGTGAAGTTTGTGTATCATTAATTATCTTAAAAGCAACACACAACTTCATCTTCATGATTTAAATTGCATCGTTCAACTTGACTATATCCTTCCCGTTTTACACCGTTAATTAGGCATCAAAACATTCTAGATCATACTTCTGATTACCATTTACGTAAGATCTTCCCATATCAAAAATGTGTCTCAAGGGAAACGTGCCCACAATTTGGGAAAGTATGTGGCTATTTTGCGAAGAGGTTGGTCGGAAATCGAACAACGTAGCTAGAGAATGTGTCTCTAGCGCCATACAAAGGATAGAGGTGACATTCGTGCAATTGGGTTGCCATGATTCTCTGGCCGCAGCGTAGTCCCTTTGTTATATAAAATTATATTAAAACCCTACACGAATTAATCTCCATAGGTTATACGTAATTCGAGAAAGTTAACTTCAGGAGTTGATAGATCCGAAATATAACAAAAAACTGCAAATCAACTTGTTTCCGGAAATGAACGGTTAGTAGATTACGAGGAATTAATTTATGGCGTTATTTAATGATTCTATTGCCTACGTAGACGGCATTAATGTACAACTTCAGTCTGGGGGTCCAACGTATCTCGCCCCCTCGTGGTGTACCCTGGATAACGCAAAATGAGTTACTCCTCTGCGCCTCCTACCGTGCTACAGCACAGCCAAACAGGTGTCCATGCAAGATTACCAACAAATGGCCCTTCTTAAGGCCTTAACGACACCTCTCGGCAGACTCCTCGCTGTTTAAATGTACTCTTTTGGAACGCAGGCGGACTGAGCTCTTCGAAGTTCAGCGAGCTGAAGATTTTTATTCTCGATCACGACATTGACATTTTTATTGTTACCGAAGCCGGCGTCGCATCTGACAATGTACAGTTTTATCAGCTGAGTGGCTTTACTATTCACACCCTCCCCCGAGGTAGACAAGTAGCGTCAGGAATGATCATAAGCATCACAAATAATATAGCTTCAAACTTCGACATCATTCATCAAATGAGCGCAGAGGACAAATTAGAAGCAATCAAAATTGATGCGTGGCTCAACAAAAATCATTTCCGGATCATTGTAGTGTATAACCCCCCTAACAACATGTTCGACCGTCTACTCCTAGAACAAATCATCACGAACCGAACCATAGTCATAGGCGACTTTAATGCTCCGTCAACTCGATGGGGATACCAACGTACATCCTCAGTGGGAAGCTCTGTCGAAACCTTCATCGACAATTGTTCATCGAATCCGATAGATACAGGCCCCACCTTCCTGTCCTTCTCAGGACAACTCAGCAGACCGGACCTCGTAATGCCCCACGCCAACCTCTTCGACAGGTGTCAACACAAGCTGCTTGATGACCCATCTGGCTGTGGACACCGAATTGTTATTGCCTCAGTAGAACCTATGATAAAGGCCCCAAAACAAAGGCCACTTACGAGATAGAATTTCCGCAAAGCCAAATGGCAAGCATATGCCGACGAAACCGATGCGCTACTCACTGAAAAGATACTATCTCCCAACCCCCAACTCACTTTCTCAAAAATAACAGATGCTATCCTAAGCGCAGCCACCAAACATATACCTAGAGGACAAGTGAAAAAGTACTCTNACAAGTGAAAAAGTACTCTCCTTTTTGGACCACCAAGCTGACTAACCTCAAATCAAATAGAAACAAAGCGAGGAAAACTGCCGAGCGCACGGGAAATCTAACTGACTGTGTACAGCTGAGAAAAGCCCAGGCAACCTTACAGAAAGAGATTGTTTAAAGCAAACGCGACACCTTCCACAATTTCGTTGCAAAACTCGACTACAGAAAGGATGGAACAAAAGCCCACCGCTTCATATCAAAATTAAATAATACATCTAAGCAACCGAAAGTGTCACCTATGCAAAAAGGCTCAACCACTGTAACATGTAAAAAAGAAATCGCCAAGCTTTTCTGCAAAGAATTCTCGTCTTGTTCCTCTAGTTTCCCCCACCGGAGAAGAATCCGTCCCCCAGCGCTTCCCCAGCCTGAAGCAGACCACCAAGATCTAAATGACAATTTCAACCTACGGGAACTCAAATCGGCGATTGCCTTATTAAAGGCAGGAAAGAGCTGTGGTCCTGACGAGATCTTCCCAGAATTCATCACACATCTCGGAAAGTCAGCCCTCAGAGTTCTACTAGCAGCTGTCAACCAAACCTGGCATCAGGGCATCCCGATCTCCTGGAAAAAAGCCGAAATTATTCCTGTCCTGAAAAAGGGCAAAGACCCCTGTCTGTCCAAGAGCTACAGGCCCATTGGCCTCACCTCAATCTTATGCAAAGTCGTTGAACGTATGGTGAACAACCGTCTTTTACTGTTTATCGACAGACTCAGACTCATTGAACCCGAACAGGCTGGTTTTCGGAAACACATGTCCGTTATTGACCAAATTATCAAACTTTTGCAATATGTCAAGGACGGTTTCCAGAGAAAAATGTCAACCCTCGCCTGTTTTGTCGATTTCAAGGGCGCATATGATACCATAAGCCGGAATATACTTTTGAGCAAGCTAGCTAATCTAAAGGTAAATGGAAATATGCTTAAATGGCTGACAAGTTTCTTATGCCAAAGACTGGTCAGAGTGAAGTACAACGATACATCCAGCGCATACCGACAACAGAAGAGAGGCCTTCCGCAAGGAGCGGTCCTCAGCTGTGTTCTTTTTAATATAATGATTAACGACCTCATAACAGAACTAAAGAGACAGCCTGGAACTGAAGTTCTTTGTTACGCCGATGACCTCACAATATGGTCAACTAGTAGCAGCATTCCAGCAATGGAACAAAATCTCAACGATGCACTACAGCGCCTGAACTCTTGGTGCCTCGAGAACGATATGATTGTCAGCAGGGAAAAGACGACTGCGCAACTATTTTCTATGTCAACCAAAAAACATGATATAAACCTACTGTACGACTCAACTCCTCTCGAAATTCTCCCAACGACAAAGTACCTCGGCATGACTTTGGACAGTAGGCTGAATTGGTCTCAACACGTCTCAAATGTAGTCGACAAATCCACCAACCGATTATGTATCCTTAGAAGACTCGCTGGCACCCAATGGGAAGCTACCCAGTACGTCCTGGCCACCACTTACAAGTCATATATCCGCCCTGTACTAGAATATGGGGCCGAGGCTCTAACAACAGCAAGCGATTCAACCAAAAGGAAAATCAGTACTGTGCAAAATAATGCGTTACGAATTGTATGCGGAGCAGCTATATCCACCCCTATACCTGCCTTGGAAATTCAGACGCAAGTAGAACCACTAGAAGCTCGTCGCGACAAGGCAACCCTGAAATTTTTTGAAAGATCTCGCCAAATAGGTGACAGATTTTAAGAAACTTATCGCACCGCAAACGCTCGCCTTAAGACTCAAAACAGCCCTCTCGCTTGCTCTCTTGAAATAGAATCAAAATATCAAATTAATTTCGGAGAACGACTCCCCTTCAGACGTCCAGAGGCTGTCAAAGAAAGACCAGAAATCCCGGTTTTCCTGCTTCTCCCCGATATCGACGCCAAGAAATCAGATGTTCCATCCCATCTGCTAAAGGCCGCAACACTAAAACTGCTTGCAACAAAATACCCAACTCCACAATGGTTACATGTATACACCGATGGGTCCGCTGCTGGCACTAAAACTGGTGCAGGCTACTACTCTACCTCTATGGCCGGCTCCTTCGTAGTCGGGAACATGAGAACAAACTTCGATGCAGAGGTCTATGCCATCAGCGAGGCTGCAGAGAAGCTGTCACTTCTTCCAGTGTATAATAAAGTTGTCTTTCTCTCGGACTCAACGCCAGCGCTGCAAGCAATTACTTCTACATCACTACAAGAAGGGGACCTTGTACAAAAATGTCAAGAGCGTTTGTGGAAGCTCCAAACGACCACTGAGATTTGCTTGCAATGGGTCCCTTGACACTGCGACATAGACGGAAACGAGAGAGCCGACCGACTCGCAAAGGCGGGATCTCCCTCAACAGGACCTCCCAACCAGTTTTCAGGCTGCATGCAACGGAATAAATAAAAACATCAACCAATACGTGAAGACCGCATGGGAAACTGCAGCTGCCGGCGAAAGATGGGAACAAATAACATCAAACTCCATCCCCAACAGCCTGCCCCGTGCCGTCGCAGTAGCTACATTCAGAATGGTTACTGGCCACGACTACCTCCAGAGCCACCTGCACCGGATCGGATTAGCTGACACACCGATCTGCACTCTATGTTCTTCGGAGGAGGGCTCGGTCAACCACCTGCCAAGATGCAGCGCTCTGGAGTCTGCTGATGACGACTTGTATGGAAAAGCCAAGCTCTACTGGGATGCACGGCGCCTAATGGCCTCTCTGCCAAGGGTGGGCGTTGGATAAAGAAGAAAGAAGACTTCAGTCTGTGTGATACACATATCTAGTATTTGTACAACTAAAACAATTTTCTTAATATATCTGGCCAAAACTTGACTTAACCAAACGCAAACTAACAAGATTGAAAGAAAAAAATATAACTTCACAATTCCATTTAATAATTACGATGATCAATAAAGGAGTGCATCGTATTACATCATACAATAGATAAAAAAAGTCATCGACATATCACATCATATCACATCAAATTTTTGTGCTGTCGCTAACCTCCTCGAGCCAAGAAATACGTAGGCAGCCGTCCTGGTCTTCGAATCGGCGCAAGTGGTGGAGGAATATGTCTGGTTTATCCTCGACCCAAGGATGGAGAAGGTGTGGATTGGGTCTTAGCTGGTGCACTTGTATCAGGTAATGAGATAACTGCCATCGCTAATTCAATAACCAGTACCCTGTGTGTGAACAGAAAACGTAATTTCATTGGTACAAAAGTAATTTAATAAATTTACATATTTTCATAATACTTCATGCAAATAAAACAAATAGGATACGGAAAGTTTCTCGAAAGTAAGCGAGGTACAAGAAACTAGTAAAATTTATGTATCACTAAAAACTAAAAGATTCGAATCATATTTAGTAGCTGTAAACACGTCACGTGGAAAAACCTACGAATAACATCACTTACTGAGCATGAAAAGTTTAAGAACAGTAATGAAATAAGGAATTCCATTGATACTTTTTAAAAGAAAACGATATACTCCGAAGATATGTCGAAGTACGTCATCCGTCAACGGCAGAAGAATCTAACAACAACTGTGGAAATCAACAGCTCTACGAACAGAGTGCAATGAACTATAAAAAGCAAAAGACTTTATTACAAACATTATTAATTATAATGCAAAGGGGACAGCAGCGTGTCGACAGGCGTGAGGTAGAATAGAAATGAGTTTGAACGAAAACGATCAAAAGGAAAACAATTTAAAAATAATTAAAGATATGTGAAGATTCGGGAATTAAAACATTATTATTGACGGGGAAAGGGAGGTACGTGTAACGCAAAAATGTAGGAAATCTCTCTTAATTATTTCAAGTCTCATCAATGTCACCGAAAGTCACTTGTTCAACTGACTAACAACCGTCGGTGGAAATTGTTTTCTGTGTTAAATCGCACACTAGTATAACTCACCGCCGAAAGCGCGTATTTTCTTCGCTCAAGCATAGTTTTTTTATTTCTTGGCCGGCTTTAGACCTATCGCACGTGACAAATAACTACCTCCGTTATCATACTAATGAATATAGTATGTAAACGATCTACTCACATGGCAGTAGAGTTTGATTCTAGATCAACACAAAAGATAAGAAAGAAAATAGTACTATCCAGCGCTATGTTTTAAGTACTACCCTTTAATATTTCAAATTTTTACCATAGCGCTACATTTATCCCGAAATATCGGTGCGAGTTCAAAAACAATATAGGAGAGCAATATACATACGATATTCAGTAGCATGATCAAGTAATGTAATCGGCCATATCGACTCACCTCTTCACACTGAAGCTCGTTCCCTTAGCTCTTACACAAGATGCTACATCGCTTTAAATATCCGCCATTGGGCGCCTTCAGAGAGAGTTTTAAATCGCCATGCTACTATCATCCGCTTCAACTGCTCTTCTAGTCATTATTTGTCGCCATGGAATTCCTTGCAATTATTACGTCATATTATTGCCCCACAAGGACTGCTAACAATACGATCTTAAGTTTCTTTGCTTCAAGGAACGTACGTAAGAAATGTGTATTCTCAATGAATTACCTTGTATTTAATAGATGTATATTCTCCTTGTATTCTTTCTTTCTACGCAGTCTATATTCGAATCTTGGATGTATAAATATTCTCTAATTTGATAAAAAATAACATCTTTTTCATACCAATTGAATCATTACATACAAATCGGTACATAGAGTTGTAGATTATCATTTTACAATTCCATATAGATATACGAATAAGTAATTCTATTCAGAAAATGGGCGCTTTCAGAACTCCGAAGAATGTTGTTTTATCACATGAAAGAATCAATGTAACTAAATAACAAACGTTGGAAAAATGACACACGTAGATATGAATAATATTCACAAAGGAATGTAAATATGTGGACCTACATTCACTTATTCACATACAAATTTTGATGTAAATTTCAGACAATGAGAAAGCAAAACAAAAATGTATATATAAATAATTCAACATATATTAGTCATAAAATATAAGATATTTTACACTAGCGTTCTGTTTATATCCAAAACAAGATTAGTATAGCATATGTATAAATGTATTTAAACGTCGATATTTCTCTGTGTATTTGGAAATCGGAAATATGTGATACGACTCGTATACGGGAAGTCGTCTTTTGGGCTCTTCATTACAATTCTTTGTCATAAGAACATAATTTATTTTTACGCTATTTAATATTTGCTTTTAGGAGTATTTCTCTTGTATAAATACAAACAAATTTCTCAAGGGAGACGGAGAGAGTCCTTGGGCAGACGAGAACAAATTCACCGACCCATCTTCACAGCTCGACTACCAACAAATAAATACTTGACGGACACACGAGGAAGAATAATGCTAAGAAATTAGCAACGCGGCGGGCAAATTTGGCGCTCTTAATTACTCGCAAAAAGTTAAAAAATAATTAACTGTTAAGCGCAAATATAAAGTGTTCCCTAGTGAAATTATTCTTCATGCTAATAAGAGAATTTATAAAAATAATTCATAATGGCTCAAAATTATTAGCCAATCACCTCAGAAATGCAAAGCCATGAGAGCGGAGGAATATTTACTCATTATAAATTCAAACGCAATGGACCCCTGATTCAATCTTCTTCCTGAGGTGAGAACATGAAAATACTGACGACGAACTGGGACAATATGGAATGGAAATAATAATCGCAACCCGTATTTCCTCGAAAGCAAACAATAATTTCCCGTTCAAAGATAATACACTGGTACGCTGGCAGTGCAATATTCACGGCTGCGTTCCAAGCAAATTGCCTAAATCGAAAGAAAATATTCACGAACTGAAAACATTCAGTTCATTACTATCTCACACATTCATAATAAATGTTAAATGAAAGGCAAACAAAATGATAGACGCGGTGTGAGAAAACTATACCGAGACTTCACGTAAAAGTAGAAGAAAAATTTATAAACAAAACCATTAACGAACACAGTTGATCCCATATTGGTGAATTTATTGGCGGACGCATTCTATATTAAACTATTTGGACTAAAATTATAACGAAGTTAACGAAAGTGCTAAAAGAATGCTCCGTAAATAAATAAAATTAAAAAGTGTTTTCGGAACATTGTGGATAATTTAATAATGAAAGATTCATAAATTGAAGTACTTGAAAGAGTAGTATAATGCGATTTAAAAAGGTAATTCTTCAGAGAAATATCTAAGAAAACATTTTATTTTCCGTGTTTGGCACTATTGTTTATAATATTGAGTCAAGCATACAATATTAGACTTCATTATGTAAATATATAACGGTTTTGATTGCTCCATGATTGGAAAGGACACAATCTAGGATTTCCAACAACAATGTTTCCCAATTTATCACGGAATAACTAAAAAATTGTTGTCAGTACAGTAGTTTGAAATTAAGCCCAGTGAAAGGATTTTCTTAGAAACAAATCTGGTAGAAGAATTTCACCCCGATGCATTTGTCACGAACGAATAACCAAACGCCGTAAAAAATAAATAATATACAGGGGGTTGCTTGTGTGTTTCAACAAGCCTGGGGGATTATTAAATGACAGGATTCTTTTGTGGACACGCTTCGGTTTAGACAAATTCACATTTATTACATTACAATATTTACACATATATTTCCTTATATCTACAGTTGCTGCATGACTAATTTGACATGGATAATAGCAAGATTGATGTTGGTTGTTGTGTGCAACCAACTCTCTGTGAGTAACAAATTCAACAGAGTTTAGAATAATTACATAAATACGAACATTTGTTCATATTAAAATCCCAAATATCCCATTTCCCCAATTATACAGAATTGCGAATGATACATAAGCAAACTTGGTGTGATCTTGCGATCTACACAAAAAAAAATAACCCTCCGTTCTCGAGAACTGCCCCCCAATATCAACTAAGTGATCAATTACAATTTACCTGCTTATACATGATAGAAATGGTTAGTAATAACCGTAACATGAGTGCAGGATTTTTGAATCTATCGGGAATGTCTTCCCGATATGGTCCCCACTTTCGAGGAATAATTAGAATTGCTCAAGATCGTGATCTTGACGCAGAGTCTCGTTAATACGAGTGAGAATACTTATTAGATGGCTTGAGATGCCCTTCACGTCGTTGACACGGCTGCTTCTGACCTCGTCCTC
Source organism: Laupala kohalensis (assembly GCA_002313205.1). Lineage (NCBI taxonomy): Eukaryota > Metazoa > Arthropoda > Insecta > Orthoptera > Trigonidiidae > Laupala > Laupala kohalensis. The sequence goes on along the minus strand of NNCF01131257.1, from coordinate 1,701 downwards.
CGTGAAGTGGTTGATTGGTTTTGCTGGTTGCCTCGTTGCACCAAGTCAGCAGAGTTGCTCGTTCGACATTCTGCTGAAACTCAAAATGTGATATGAGCATTGTATGCTCGTGGTTGCGTAATGTCATACGTTGCACTGTGTAGCACATAAACACAACAGCTAGATGATTCCTTTACGGCAATCATTGTTCAAAAAATCCTTGCTTATAACAATAAATACACAATTAACACCATGACGACACTAGTCCCTACGTCCGGGACTCACGACGATCTAATGGAGGTAAAGTGGCTGAAGACAGCCGTATTTATAACTGTTTCACAGAACGTGTATAGAGAGCACGTTCACGAATGGTGTTTATGGAGCGTACATAGTGGGTACGTTCATGAATAGTAGTTCATGGAGTTTACACACAGTATCGATACTATCGAGTACATCGATTGCATCGAGGTTGACTATCGATAAGTATCGATGTAGCTTAGAGCTCGAATAGCGCCTAGTTTGAATGAAAGTTTTTTACAGACTACATATTTATACACAAAATAGAAAATGTTTATAACAAATAGATATGATTAAAAACAATATATAAACAATTAACAATAATTATAAACAATAAATTCCTTACAAACTTTTGGTTTGTAACATATTCCCGGGGGGAGGAGATGTTGGTTTAACATCTGAAATAAATCTCTCTTCACTTTTCAAGAGGTGTCAATTTTAGAATAGGTCTTTTAGTAAGACCTTTACTTGTTTTTAAACTGACCACACGCGTCCTTCCATCTGGTCCAGGGAAGAGTTCTGTTAGTCGCCCTAAGGGCCATTGAAAGAAAGGGTAAAGATCCTTGTTTATCATCACTAGGTCTCCAACTTTAATGTCTGATTTTTCATAATACCATTTATTACGTAAATGTAATGTATTTAGATATTCTTGCGTCCACCTCTTCCAAAACTCAAATCTCTTACTCTGAAAAACCACTACGAGCAAATTCAATGTTGTGCCAAGAGGCGCTTTGTTGAGGTACGGAAGAGCGATAATTGGAGAGCCAATTAAAAAATGCCCTGGGGTAAGAGGTAGTGCATCGTTTGGATCGTTGGAGATGGGGCTTAGTGGTTGGATATTTATAATGCCCTCAACGTCAGTTATGAATGTAGACAGGTTTTCTAACGTCAACGTCTTCGTCTTTATAGTTCGATTGAAGTGAGTTTTGACCGATCTCACAAACCTCTCCCAGTTGCCTCCAAAATGAGGCGCGTAAGGAGGTGTGAATTTCCATTGAATATTTTTGGTGCCGTGACCAGGATTCGCATCGGTTTCTTTCAAGTGTACATTTGTATGTTATTTTACTACGTACTAATTCATGTGAATATTTGCAGCCTTCACCGCCTTCACAACTCGTCATTCGGTGAGATAAAACCATTGCATATATTCTTCCTTCTACTGTTTATTCCCACCCAACCATTATGACAGAAGAAGACATAAAACTTTGCAAACGACAGATAGCGACTACAAAGTCTAAGCTTACTAGATGAACTCACATCGACAACTACAATGAAGACGAGGACAAGCCAGACTCACTCACGAAACTTAAAAATACGCTAGACAACATTTTCAAGGACCACGAGAAATACCAAGACTCGCTAGAAGCAGCCACAGGCGTGTGTAATAACAAAGAGCGACTTGAATTCGAGAAAAATTATTACAAA